>APFE030005907.1:94117-113261 GCA_000404065.3 Pinus taeda
ATAGAAGCCCACTATTTTTATTATTGTGCCCTTACATTATTATTGTTATATCGGCTCTGATTATATTATGACCCATTAGACTCCTATATATAGAAAGGAGGTCTTTTCATTTGTATCATACAAGAATTATTCATTTGTGTAATGTAAAGGAGGTTGCCACCTCGAAGAGGCTGAATTCTAAGGCATTCAACTATATTTTCTATATTTTTGTGAGCTGGTTTCATAACAAAGCGGTGGTAAATGGTCACACATAAACACTGCCCATTCCTCCCCCGCCATTAAAGTTCAGACGACAAATGAGGGCCGAGGAGCGATGTGGGCCATCAGATTTTGGGGAAGCATGCAGGATGAAAGGTAAGGTAGAAGGGATTTAACATGTGAGGCGGAAGTGATGGTGGGGTCATGGTTTTATGGCGGATGTGACAATTTTGAGTAATGGGGGAATAAATGAATGAAGTTAGGGTGTTTACCAAATAACATTGGTGCTTAGAATTCATAGTTAATATAAAATGCAACATCGTATGCCTGCATTATCCAATGTTACAACTAAGGATAAAATTCTTTCATGCTCCAATTATTTCTCATATGTCTACCTACACTTATCTTTCCTAACATTTTCTCACTTAGTTTTCTGAGTGCATTTAGACTAGCAGCTCAATATTTCCTTTTAATGACTAATCTACCTTTATCCCTTATTTCCTCGATTGGCTCAGATTAAACTGTTGAGTCAATTTTATTTTCTACCTAGTGGCAATTAATTTAAATCAAATCTAGTTATGATTAAACTGTACAATTAGATTTTATGAACTGAGTGTGGCATTTAAAAAATTTGCACAAAAAATTTATTTGCAAAAATAAAATTGACTAAGAGTAGTGGCATTTGGGTTTGCGACACTTTCAGAGTTTATTGTTTTTCTTTCTAGCCTAACATTTTATTATTGCCTTCATTTTTTAGGGCATCTATTCTAACATTTTATTTGATATGGACTTATTCATCAAATATCCATAACATTTTTTATTTAATATTATTTTTGTCCATATCCTAACTTAACATTTTTTGAAATATATTTTCATTTTTTGACTAATTGATACTAACTAACCAAAACCAAAAAATGCTACAACAGAAGGTACAAATCAAGTTGAGATATTATCAATTTCTCCAGACCCTATTGAAATAGAATACATACCACTAGTTTAAATATTCTATAGCCTTGAGTAAAAATCTATTGTAAGAAGAAGTAGGAAGAAGAGAAAGGTTGAATATATAAAAGTTCTATTAGAAACTACCTTGAAAATAGTTTGAGATGGAGCTCAATCGACATCGGATCAATTTATGGAAGAATTAGGTATGTATATTAGAGCAAATTTTAATGCTAATATTTTTCTTTCTATAAAATTAAATGAATTCATTGAACAAAAGGACAATAAAATTTAGCAGTTGGAATAGAGTTCATCCCAGGAGAGAAATAAGATGCAGGTAGAGTTAAATATCAAACTAGAAGAAAATGTGGAAATGTAAAGTAAATTTCAAGCCAAAGGAAAACAAAAGGATGCTTAGATAAATGAATCCAATGAATTTCAAACAAACAAATGATAATGTGATATACTTAGCACAATATAAATAGGAATCTATTAGCATCAACCAATAACTCCTCCGCGAACATGAATTATGTCGTGACAAGATAAGCTTAGTGTAGGTCTATAAAAGGGTAGTCAATTCCATTTTTATGACATGATTTATATGGAAGTTGAGCATGATAAAGGAAAATACAAATTAATTTAATTAATGTCTTGGCAAACATATAAGAATAATATAATTTCCTTGTTTACCTAAAATCAATGAAATGCAAAAGAGAATAGTTCTCAAGGATTGGAAAGCTAATCTACACTCTTCTAAAGAAATAATCTAAGTAGCACAAGAATTTTGCTCCCCAATAATGAAATCCATTACTCAAATTCTCAAGGAGACCAAGTTTCCATAAAAAATCATAGAGGAGAGACTCTTAAAGGAAAAAGTACTGAAGAAGAAGGGACATGAATATAGAATGGAGTTTTGAAACACAATTGAGAAAGTATTAAAGGCTAATATTGATTGGATCTAGGAATTCACGGTAAAGCCATAGAGTTATATCTAAATGACCAAAATAATAAATGACCATATTAATAAGGTATTATGGCCAATTATTGAAGCACATGTATACCATTTTCGAGTCAACACCAAGCTTAGTTCTCCCCTAGAGCTTGCAAACCTTATAGAAGTCCATATTTGTTTGAAATAAGCCAATAGTACTTATATGTAAACTTATTCAACTATATAGATGTTTATTTTGATCGTTATGTCAAAACAAATTCTCATTTTGCTAAATTTACTTTTAATGTTGAGAGAATTAAGGAGGAAAACTTTATCCTTCTAGTTTTTGTAATGTTATTTAAATTCCTCTATAGTTTTACGTTTAGGGTTTTTATTTTGGAGAATAAAGTATGTGTTGCACTACTATATTGATATTTTCTTAACACATTTGTTGAACCATTTTAGTTTCATGTTCCAAAGAAACAACAAATTTGGTACTATTACCTTGATTTTTTTTCTAGTCTTTTATTGAAATCAGTAAAGTATTTTTATATTTTATTATGTTAGGTCCTTATAATACTAGTGTAACACCCATATTATTATTTGTGTGCCCCATATAGACCCCATATTGTTATTGTTGTGCCCCATATAAGCCCACTATTTTTATTTTTGCAGCCTTACATTATTATTGTTATGTAGGCCCTGATTATATTGTGACCATTTAGACTCCTATATATACCAAGGATGTCTTGTCATTTGTATCATCCAATAATTGTTCATTTATGTGATTAAAAAGGAGGTTTTCCCCTAAAATAAGATTATTTTCAAGTCATTGGTCTATCTTTTATTTTGTTTATGTGATCTAGTTACATAACATTTGGTATCAGAGCTCTTGATCATAGGGTTTCACTTCTTCAAACATGCCATTTTGTAATTTTTGCTATAAATTTTTTTATGCGAGGATTCAAAAGATTAAATTTCAGCTTCATGGAGCTAAAGTATTAATGAACATCAATAAAAAATTCATAGCATTATTCGCTATATTTTTGGAGATATGGTCCATGGAAGTTAGGGTTTCTGCATGCTCAAAAATCTACCTAAAACAGTTGTTCCTACTAAAATTGTTATAACTTTCTCTTCATGAATCGGATTTGAATTTTGTAATAAGTAACTAAAAGTGCACAAAATTGAGTTTCTTGTGTATCATTTCCATGGCCAAAGGTTAAAACACTGACATGTGTTGTTCTATACAAGCTCACTCTACTCAACCTATCTATAATGAGGTCATATTGGGAAAATTGGCATAACTTTAACCTGAAGAATTTAATATTGGTATAACTTGTGAGGTTAGAAACAAGACACAATGAGTTACATAATAATGAAATTTCATACTTTAGAGTTCTTAAATCACAAATATATAATAGTTTCAAGGTCAACCTTATCAATAAGCTTAAAATCAAGTTCTAAAAAGTGTGCATTTTTACATTTTCATAATTTTTATTTGAAAAATAAGTTTGAAGTGATTCAGAGGGAATATTTAAAAATAGATATCATTAATTGGTTCCAAAATGTCTGCCAAACAAAAAATGTTGACACCCATTAATCCCTAAGAAAAATCTACTATGATGCATGAAGAAGAAGAAATGAAACATGATATATCAAAATTGTGGGAACAATTTTTTCTCTCACAAAGAGAAACCAAAAGTGACTTAGAAGTCATGAATGTTAAGATTGACAATTTAGAAGAAAAAATAAAGTGGGACATGGATGGTTTAAATGGGGAAATGGAAGGTTTAAAAGTAGACATGAAAGGTTTGAAGGAATGTTTGAAAAAGTTGTTGAAGGAAAGGATTCCTAATGATGACAAGGTAGTCTATGAAAATCATGATGAGAATAAAAGTAATGTGAATCATGATTTTAAAGACTCTTAATTAGGGTTGAATATTGACCATATTCTAAAGATTGATACAAGGAAGTTTGATTGGAAGGATCCGATAACATGGATACTATAGATGGAGCAATTCTTTGATCTACATGATGTCCCACAAAAACAAAAGGTCCACAATGCATCTTTATATTTTGATCCATAAAATGTTATGCATATTCCACTGGTTAGTTTATCACAACAAATATGACAATATTATATTAAAAATATGAGATTCTACACTATTATAGGCTTATTTAGTTTTTAGATCTATAGATTTTACTGTAATTAGTGCATGCATGCAAATGGAAATTATGTAGAAAAGTAGAGAATGAAAAAATAATCTCAAACACACATAAGACACAAGATATTCTCACCTTTTAGGGATAAAACCCAGCTCGAAGTGTGTCTACTTTGCTCTCTTTCTCTATCTAGAAATATGGTTGTAGGTACAAAGAGGTAATGCCTATGGTTCATGGGCGGCTATAGTGCATAAATCCTCTCTGTGTGTTTTAACTCCTATCTCTCTTGGCTATCTTTTCTCATCTATGGAAAACATGCTCTTGAAATAAATGGAATGCCTCTTCCTCCTAGTGGCCCGGTTATAACACAACTTGATAGCCTACTAGTGGTTAATTTTGACTACATCAACTCTTAATTAGAGTTAAGATATAAAATCTTTTAGATTATTTTACATCATAATCATGTGGCTAGCCCCTTTTCCATGAATAATAGGGGTTGATGTGACATCCTCCCGCACTATAGATGTGGAAACAAGAAGGTCAACTTTTTAGTGGCATAGCTTTTTGATACATACTTCGATTGAATATCTCGGTGTGTAGATTAACATGACAATGTGCAAACTATAGAGGAAAATCTTTTAGCCTAAGAAAACATCATTTGATGCCTCAAAATTCTCCCAGAAGATTTCAGACCCCATTTTTCCGAAATGGGTCTCACTGGTAAAAATGGTCTTGTGAGATGATTCATCCACTTTTTCCACTCTAAATGCACCGATATGGATTATAAACAATATAATGGTCCAATCCAGATCATATTTAGAACCCAATCATCTTGTGTGGTATGGATGGATTTTTTTTCTCATAAATCAATTTTAACCTGGACAATTTTACAGGGGAATTAATAGCATATTATGAGGATATAAATGGCAATACCTTGTTTAGCAAATTGAAAAATATAAAAAAAAGGGTTCAATGGAAGAGCGCATTGAGGATTTTCAAAGATTGAATATCAAGGTATTTTATATTCCAAAGGAAGATATGATTGATGTGTCCATAGGGACATTAAAGGATAAAATTCATTGGATAATGCATTCACGTGGAAAGAAAAGTTGAAAAACCTTTATGGCAACAAGGAAGTCTACCACTCACAACTATAAAGATGGGAGTGTTTCTTCTAGGCTCCCACAACCTACAAGGTTGACACCACAAAAATTGGAAGAACAAAGAGAAAAAGGGCTTTGTTACAATTGCGATAAAAAATACACTAAAGGTCATAAGTGTGATGAGAAGAAATTATTTTACATATATTTTGAAGAGGAAGAAAAGGAACAAGAAACATCAAAATAAGAGGATATACACGAGGAACCAACCCTAGAGAAAAAATAAATGAATATGAAAATATTTTGTAATGCACTGGTGGGAATTATCACTCCTCAAAATATTAATATAGAAGGATATATCAAGAAGAAAAAAGGTAATAGTATTGATTGATTCTGGTAGTACCCATAATTTTATTCATTATATGATAACCAAAGAATTGAATGGATTTTTATATCCAATACCAGAGTGTCAAGTGATGGTTACAAATGGAGGAACTATAAATTGCATAAGGAAATGCCATAATATCAAGCTAAGCATGGAAGAATATTTATTGAGAAATCCAATGATTTCCATTCCAATGGGTTGTGTTGATGTTGTATTAGGAGTCCAATGGTTGCAATATTTGGGGATGATCGCTTTTAATTTTCAAGGACTTTTCTTGAAACTTATCTAGAAAGGAAAGGAAATTGAATTCAGGGGTATCACAGGGAAATTGTGGACACATAATAAGCTCTAATGACATGACAAAGCTTTTGAAGAAAGGACAACGAGGTGTAATTTCATAGGTATGCTCACTCGATGTCCAAACATTGAAATAATCTATTTACCCATATCTCAAAAGAATCTTGGACAATATATCAAAGGTATTTGAGAGTCCCAAAGGACTCACATCTATTCATGATCATGATGATTCTATTCACTTGATTCCAGAAATCATTCCACCAAACATTAGACCTTATAGATATCCCTATGCCCAAAAGAGTGAAATTGAAATATGGTTGCAAAGATGCTAGAGGCAGGTATTATTCAACATAGGAAAAGTTCTCTATATTCTCTAGTAGTATTGGTGCACAAGAAGAATGGATCATGGTGTATGTGTGCAGATTATAGAGAGCTCAATAAGCTCGCTATTAAATATAAATTTCCCATTCTTATCATTGATGAATTACATGGATAAATTTACTTCACAAAGTTGGATCTTCATTTCGGATATCATTGAATTTGAATGAATAAAAAATACATTCAAAAACAACATTCAAATCTCATGAAGTTCATTGTAAAAACCTTGGTGAAAATTCTATGTAATATTAATAAAGGAAAAAATAATAACCATGGTTGATGCAGGGACACTTATTCCAAGCTAAATGTTGGGCAAGGCATCCTAGTGTGGGTGTACATTTGGTTTATTATGGCTAAGGAAATTGGAAAAGGTAATGGAAAAGGCTTTGGAAAGGAAAAAAGGCATTTTTTGGCACATTTATTTATGAAAATAATGGAAATTAGGAGAAAAGGAAGGTGAAAGGTCACATGTTGCATATGAGGAGGAAAATGAAGGAAAATGATGGAAAATGAAGAAAATAGAGGCCTAATTGATAAAAAGGCTTCCAAGGATTAGTTTCTAACCTTTTGTCAGTTCAGTTTTGGAGCTCTCTCATTACTCTCTCTCTCTCACTCTTGGATACTTAGATTTTTCTTGGAGCATTTTGGCATTGGATCAAGAAAGGAAAAGATGGCAAGAGGAAGGAAGGAGAAAGAAAGGAAGAGTAGGATCAAACATTTACAACAATATTCTTTGCAAGTATCGATTTGCATGTGAATTTCCCTTGCTAGATTTGGCATGCATGGTATTGCATGTGGTTCTCTTACTGTTATGGCATGGGTTTTTTCAGGTGTGTCAATGTTTTCAACCTAGCCTTGCACTTTCCAAATAACCATGGTGTGATGGGGTTCTCATGTTTTTGTTGAGCTAGATTGCCGGATGGATTTGTAGCTGAGTGAGGTGGATCTCTGAATGATACAACCAATGGCCTAGTGGTCCCTGAACCAGACTGAGCCACTAGACTAATAACCCTTGAGCCAAATTGTGGGTCATGGTAAAGCCAAGATTGTGTTACCTTGGTGGGCATAGGGATTCTTTCTAGTGAATAGCATAATATAAGGTAAAGACAAGAGGTAGATTGCTCTCCATTGGGCATGGTAATCTCGAGTTGGGAAATGCGGTAAATCCTAGAGAGTGGGTCTCAGTTGAGGGCCTAGTGATCAAGTGTGGATTATGGTAATGGCTGAGATACTAGGAGACGTGAAAATTCCTCATGGTGTAGTTGGAGAAATCTGGTGGCATCCATGCTTATTTTGGCCTAGTGATTTGGTGAAGATCATGGTAAAGCCAATTATTACATGTTTATTGTGTTGGCCTAGTGATCCAAGATGGATTACGATAAATATTGGTTTCTATTAATGAGGGTGAGGTGGTTTAGACTTGGGATGCCCTTGTTGGTTCTTTTGGTTTCAGTCCCACATTCATGCTTGGAATATGGCACAAGGTTGAATAGTTGTAGAGATATTTGGATCAGCCATTCTATGGTCGGATGGAACATGGTAGTCCCATCCCAGGTTTGGATTTTGCATCATCAATATGAGGTTATTTATCCTTTTATTTCTATGAGTATTATATTAGTTGATATGTGGATCATATGGCTGTGATTTACTTGTTATTTCTCTTGCTATTATGTTGGTTATGTACATGTTTTACGATAATGGTTATGTATGGCTCTCATCATGTTTTTACTTCTAAATGAATGAACAATGTATCTATGACCTAATAGATGTTAATGAAACAAATGATATAAGGGAACAATGCTTCATAACGATTCTCAAATAAGTATGAGACCCCTATGCTTAAATCTATTGTTTACACCTATAGATTACATATTTATGATATGTTTGACGAAATGCATGTCATGGCTAGTACGGGTCTGATTAAGGGCTTGCTCAGGTATTTACATTTGCATAATTATTTCCTTGTTATATTTATGTTTTGAAGGTGTCATTCAGTTCTGGGTAGTGACCTGAGCTCTAGGTCTAAAAATGTGGCTCAAATCCCAGGGACATTGGCACAACACTGGGAAAAATAGTCCATGGACATTGTCTGGTCCATATTATGGGAGCATCTAGTGGTCAAGTAGTCTAAAGCCTTAGTAGGACCCAGGGGCATGATACCTGAGTGGATGGGATGGGTCCTGGGAGTGTTATTGCTAACGTGGAAGGTATGTTTGATGTATTTCCATCAATTTCTCTTCCTTAAGGTCACCTAGGAGGTCGAATCATATCATAGTAGCCTCTCATCACATGTTTACACCCGTTGGCTGGTTACTTGGGAAGATGTGGGAGGAGGTTGTTACAGAGTGGTATCAGAGCATGGCTCACCCCTCGGATTGGATGGGTAGTGTTCTAGTCATGCATTCATGTCATTTGCATGTGTCTCAAACATCCTTGTGGTCTTTGTGCTTGTTGCATATGCATGGTGTCAGTCATGGTTGTAGTGATTTCGCTATGTGAAAGAGGATGTTGTTGTTATGAAGTAT
The DNA here is from genome assembly GCA_000404065.3 of Pinus taeda. Lineage (NCBI taxonomy): Eukaryota > Viridiplantae > Streptophyta > Pinopsida > Pinales > Pinaceae > Pinus > Pinus taeda. Next base: position 103,040 of record APFE030005907.1, read on the forward strand.
GTTGTCATGAGTGTATGATTGGTTACATGTTGTTTATGCTTGTGTATTGTTAGTATACGTTTGCATGGTTGCGTTGTCATGCATGAGGTCATGGTATATGTGGTTGATATGGTCATGCATTGATGAATGGACTTTAGCTAGACTGATGGTTACATGGTTATATGCTGATGTATTATATGGCTATATGTTGTTATGATTATGTTATACATGTATCATTCTAATTTGATGATATTATAGATGAGATATCCTCCCCGAATTATGCTAAGGTATGTTGGTTTATTGTGATTTGGTTTAGCTGATATAGTACGCCTTGCAAAAAATATATCAAAATGAATAGTAAGATTGTAGATTACAAAGGCTCTCCCTATGAATCAGAGGAGCAGTATGGTTTTAGGCACTCTTCTGATTTAGCAAACACATTGAGAAGCTTGAAGGAACGCCTTACCGGAGCCTATCGGAAACTAAAACCACTCCAATATGGTCCTTACACCATTACCAAGGTTGTGGGGGACAATGCATTTGAGCTTAGCATTCCCCCATTCCTTGGCCTGCACCCAGTGTTCAATGTGGACCGCCTTCAGCCATACTTTCCACCATTATTAGACACATCCAACATTATAGAACATCTCACACCCACAGAGTTAAATCCAGATTGCATGGAACAAGCTGCAACTGGTTGGATCATGGACACACAGATCAAGCACACTCTCCAGCAGAATATCCAACTGTATTGAGTTTTCAAAGCAAACCCACTCCTTCCCCAGGGCAAGTGGCTTACTAGGGACCAAGTTCAACAAAAGTTTCCTCATCTCATGGAGGAACTCAATGCAATGGGACCATTGCTTCCTAAGGGGGGAGGAATTATCTAGGTGGATATTGGTGTCCACCTACGAAGTCCACTTGGACCACCACCATTGTTTTTTCAACTTTCTAGTTTCCTTAATTTTAGCACAATTTACTATTTTTAGTAGTTTTTCGGGTCCTGAACTTCCGGAGCTGTTTTGAGGCCCTAAATGAATTTTTTTGGGAAACTTGGGAGCAACATGGGTCCATGGGCGAATGTTTCTCTTCCCAAATTTGTAGTTCTCGGATAGATCTTTCTAACGATATATTGTGCACATCAAAAGAAGCTCATATGCCAAAGCTATGACCCCGGGAAGTTGATGTAACAGTCTACCCAAACAGGGCCCACAATTTGGCCTTTCATCTTCTAGGGTTAGGTTTTTGGATATTTAGGGTTTTCCATTGTTTCTCAACAATAAATAGGCCTTCAAGCCTCATTGTAACACAGTTCAGAGGCATGTAGCTGCCACATCTCTTCTCAGAGATAAGCTATCATCGCCCTAGCTGGTTTATTTCCATTGTTGCTTGTAAGCATATTTCAGTATTTTACATTAATGAAATGAAGTATTATTTCCGTTGCATCTTTGTGTTTATGGTTATCTCTATAATTTGTTTCATTCTTATTTAAATCCAGATCGGAACCTATGCATGCATCAAGTAAAGAGATTGTGCCAATGCCCACCTTTGGATGATGCATTTAAATTATGGAGGAGTGTATGACTTGGGAGATCGACCTTCATAGATGAAATCATTCAAAAATATGGATCTCAAGGATTAGTAGGTCCATGGACGATATTTTGGAAGGGCTATATCATTGCCCTTGAGCAACAGAGTCATCAAATGCAACTCACGCTGAGATTCACAGCAAAACTGAAGAATTTGAACAAAGCTGTCAAGATACACCTATCAGACATTTCAGTCCTTCTAATAGTTATGAGGGGAATTCTTGTAACTTTAAATAAAGGGAGGGAGAAATGAGTGAAATATAATTACGATCTATTGAGACAAATCCATAAACTCCTATATTTGGACCCCTTGTGACACATGTTGAGAGAGAAGCATATGAAATTCCTAATCTAAGCAGTGTTGTGAATCCCCCTTGAGGGTTGAACATCAACCAAAATCCCCCTGCTCAAATAATACCTTATGATCATGAAATCCTTGAAATCTATTGGCAAATTTTCAACCAAATGGAAAACTAGGTGCCACAATCTTAGACCTTGACCATAGAATATCCTATAGTCGATCCATTGGCCAATGCTCTGATGAAAGCCATCCTATTACAAAGTATCCCAACTTTTCATGGGATGACTTCAAAAGATCTCGATGCATTCTTATTCGAGTTCAATGTTCTGTGTAGAGGGTATGATTACACCACTAATTCCTAGAAGATGAAATTGTTTCCTTCTACCTTGAAGGGGGCATCTTTACATTGGTTCATGGGGTTAGGAGGAGGTAGTATAGATTCCCGGGATTCAATGAAAAGTTATTTTCTTACCAAATATTAGGATTATTTTCGATATAGGGACTTAAAATATGAAATCTTTAAAATGACTGCAAAGGATGGTGAAACCTTAGAGGAATACGTTGAGAGATTTTAATACAACTTACAAAGATCACCTTATACCACTTTACCAAAGGAAGTCCTCAAAACTTCTTTAATTAGAGGCATGAAAGATGAATGGATGGAAATATTTAATTTGGTGGGGAAAGGTGATATTTTCCAAGAGGAATATGATGATATTGTTAAACTATGTATTAGGTGCTCAAGAGGAAGTATGCAGACCAAATATGGAATTAGGGATTCTCTTACTCAAACCAACAAAGTTCCAAGTGGAGGTGTAACTCGAGCAAAGATTGGTAATCTTTTATAATATTTTAAAACTACCATTCTAGGCACATTAACTACAAAGTTGAACTTCTTACAGGCCAAATAGAAAAATGCTGAAGGAGAACAAGCTTTACCCATATTTTGTCTACGTTGCTGAAACAAAAATAGCCAAAGGGAATGTCCACTGGATATGGTTGAAACATGCACTATCTACACTAAAGATCATTCAACGGACTGGTGTCCATCACTACTAGGATTGAAGGCCATCTTCAAAGAAGCTAAGGAAGATTCAAAACCAACATATCTTATGGTACAAAGACGACAATGGCATGCCCATCCTTAATGTGTGATGCAATATCCATCTCTGTTTTATTCAGGACAATATGTTCAACGACAAATTCCTAGATCTACATGATAGCTACAACCATATTTAACTCCACCTGGAAACCCCAGCCTTATGTTGCACCATCTTAGCCAAATCAATCATTTGTTGGAACTATATGGCCAAATCAACAATACTCCACCCCATCTTGGCAAAACACTGCCAATAACCCATATCCTTCACAATGGAATAATTCTTTTGTGAAAAAATCAATGTGGCCTCAAAACTGAAGTGCCCTATAGGACCACTCAATCTGTTTGTCAAGAATCTTCCCCAATATCAACCATCGTTACAAGCTCTATTTAAATTACCCTCAAACTCCCAACCCCCGATACGTCCACAATTTCCAGCTCAATCGAATCCTAATCCGAATAATAGACTTGTCCAATATGTACAAATTGTTGAAAGTTCTGATTATGAAGTAAATATTCTTGAGTGCAATAAACTACGATATCTGGCCAAGTTGTCTTCGCTGAAGGTGACAGAGCTAATCAAGAACCCGAAGATAATGAATTGCGCATAAAAGGAGTAGCTTGTAGCAAAACCTCCAACTGTAATTATTTATGAAATAGAACCAGCCGATGATGTAATCAATTAATAGGGTTTTGACAGAGTTACAACTGCTTCACCTCCATTCCTCGAAAGACTTACCATAATTAAACCAACTATTTATCCTAATTTTAATTTTATAGGGGAATTAAAGAATTTATGTATAAAAATTTTGCTCCTTTAGGTTATATGAGATGTTTCGATCTATTCTTAAACAATCAAAGAATTACCGGGAAAAAATCCTGGAAGGAAACCCAAAGAGCCACCAAGAGTTCATGTTGTAGGAACATTATCTGAGCTCAATTTAGGAAAATAGGTACCTGTCAAGTACGATGACCTGGGAAATCTAGTAGTAACTATCCAACTTTAGGGTTGCACATTTCCAAATACTTTGGTATATTTAGGAGCAACCATCAATATTTTAACTCATGAGACCACAATATTTTGGGTGTCATAGCCTTGAAGTCAACATCAACTGCATTAGAGTTAGTTGATACATCAGTAGTCAGGCCTGAAGGTACTCTAGAAGACATTATTGTCTCTGTGGATTCCTAAGAATACCTGATAGACATTTTGGTTATCAATCCAAGGAATAGATTCAATAGGAACCCTATGATATTAGTGAGGTTGTTGGGCATGGAATCCCCCCACAGCATGTTTTGGGGCTCAAAGCCCAAGTTTTGGTCAAAGGTTTTGTAAGACTCCATGAATTGCGGGTGCAGAGCGCGAAGTAGAGGTTAAGTCATAGGGTTGTCTGCCCTAAAGTAATGTAATGGAATGTAAAGTCATGTTGGCCTACCCATGGTCCACAGACCATGGGATTGTATAAATAGAGCAAGGATCTAAGTTGAAAAGATAGTAGAAGATAGAGTGAGTAGTGAAGGAATAGTTCGAGCTTAGAGTAGGATTGTAAGGGTATTGGGTCGTAGTAGTAGGAAGAGGCTTTGCAGCTAAATGCGCAAGGCAGTGTCGAGTCTGTAATCAGGATTAAAGATTAATAAAGAGAAGTTGATTCTCACTTCTGTGTATTTGCTGTGCATTATCTTCTTTATGTTTGTATTAGTTTATGTGTCACGTGCAGTCATATGATTGTTGAATATGATGTAATAAGCATAAATCTTACACACATAGGTTAAGTAATCGGTTAATTAGTAAGGAACTTAGTTATTATCTGTATCGTACCCCAAGCAGGGTTGCATGGAAATAGCAGCATGGGTAGCGAATGAATAGCAAGTGCGCATAGCGATGGGTCAGACCGTGAACCTCCAGAAGCCCATTAGACATCCCTAGGGTGTGGAAAACTGGTTCTAGCACCCTCCCATACTACTTCAGGTGAGACCTCAATCCGTGCTCTGCAGACTATTGCCGAAAGGGCTAGTAGTATCGAGATTTGCTTGGCTAAATCACCTCTGAACCTGGGTCAGGCCCATACAAGCCAACAAATGGTTTCGTTGCTAGGACCGGGATCTGCATAAAGGATGTTTGATCTCATGCCACTGGAATCCAATGAAGAAAGAAATTAAAGAGTGGTTGGATAAGAATATTCATAAGTTTGTGAAACAGGAGAACAAAAATCCGTAAGTACCTAAGGAACAGTGGTTGGAGCGCTACTTGTCAATGGAAATCCACGAAATTTTCTTTGCATCCTTTCCTTCTGAGCTGTATGAGTGGATTGCAACATTAGTAGAAACTTAGGGAAGGTGTAGGCTCGATAAACCAATAGTGTGGATTCCGGAGCTAGTGCGCAGACTAGAAGCATCAAAAGATAAGATAACATGAGCTGTGGACCATTGGCTTGATCGAAGTATAGGAGGATTTATCACCGAGTTCGCAGTAGACACGACTATCAGCTACAGTGAGGCAGAGAGACATTTTCTCAAGGGACCGTGAGGTAAGTATATTAAATCCTTGAACACTTTGATTAAGATGCTATTGTGTGAAAAATAGATTATGCGAATAAATTAATGGTTGGGACTATACGAAGTGAGAAGATCTACAGAAGCGGAAGTAGCGAGGAGTTGGAAAATTTCACCCTCACGGGAAAGTGAGGAGGAGCTCGTGAATTTTTCTCTGAGAAGCATGGTCAGTTTGATAAGATAGAGAATTCCACATTTACCATCCCCACCCACACCACCACCTGTTTCACCCCCCTCACCTCCATCTCCGCCCACTCCACCTCCTCCACCACCATAGTTCAGTATGGTGAGTTCGATCAAACTGTTGGTGTTCAGAGGAGTAGGAAATGAAGATCCAGACCAATTCTGGTTTGTGGTAAGAGTAGTATGGGAATCACAAGGCATTGTGGATGATAATATTAAAAAGGCTACACTGGTGAGCATGTTGCAAGATCACACATTAACATGGTATATCAAGGATTCTAATGACCGCCCGAACGCAGGAATTGCAGTGATCCAGACTGCGCTAAACAGGGAATTTAGTAGGCCAAAATCAGACACACAATCAATCATTGGGTTTAAGGAGATCGTGATGCTCCCGGGTGAGACCCCCTGGGATCTAGACCAAAGGCTGAAGAGTACGATCTACGAAGCCAATATGACGTTAATAGATGCACAACATCACACATGGTTTGTGGCCTCACTTATGCCACACTTAAGGATGACGCTATCACAACAAAAACTTTCCACCCAAGCTGAAGCGTTGGAGATGGTAATGAGATTGCATGAGAACCCTATACAAGACCCTGGGTTGGGAGTCCAAGAAATCCATATGCAACTGTAGAATCTGTGTTTGGAAATGCAAAGTTTGAAACATGACAGGACATCTCGGCCAGAGGTACGCGAGGAAGTATGGTGCATAAAATGCAAAGGCCAAGGGCATGACAAGGACCACTGTCGAGTGTTCGCAAACTACTTGGTAGGGGGAGGGCTAATACTGCTAAGACCGGAGGCACAAGCAGGGCCGAGCACGATGTTTACATTATGGTGCGTGATCTGCTAGATAGGAGGAAAATACATCATGAATAATTTTCATTTGTTGCAAAAGTATATGCAGATGTCCCTGCAATTGTTTTGTAATTTTTGCAGGTCGATAGGCCATGAAGAATGTATCTGTCAAAGATATGAACTAATTATGGATCAGACTCCTACCTACAAGTTGCAGGCCAAAATACGAGCCCTCAACCCAAATGCAGGGATGGCACGGGTTGGGTTTTAGGGGCGTGATCAGGGTCGAGGTGGAATGGGACCAGTAAGGGGTTGCAACCAGATAATTTGATACAATTGCGAAGGGTGACGGAATTATGCCCGCGATTGTATGAACCCGAATAAGATATCATGTTGGTACTATAATCAATTTGAGCATGAGGCAAAAGATTTCCCTTCACTGATAGTGAAGATGCGTGAAAAGGGGGTACTCTAGCCCCTTCTGACCCAGAATTTACAAATTATGAGGTCTGAAGCACACAAAGAAGACCCAAATGTAAACATGATGCTCAAGAGTGGTATGACAATGGGAGATGATAAAGGGAAGCAGCCAGAAGAAAGTGCATGGGTTTGCAAGGCTCCTACAAGGGAAACTGAGTTTGATTTAGAATGTGCAAAGGCGACATTCATGGAAGCTAAAAAGAGCTTCACGGAGGCCTCCACTTTAGGTAATAAGGATCAACTAGAACCAGGGATGGATCCTTCCATGCTCACTACATGTCTGGAGACATGCATGAAACTTTCGTGTGACAGCAAGGTAGTCAAAGGGCTACAGGAACTTATCAATAGGTGCGTGGGGTCAGGAGAACTGCACATGGTCTGAAAACTTGGAAAGCATGCATTACGCACATGAAAGGAGATGAGGTTGACTACACAAATAGGTGAGTACGAAATGGATCGGGTAATCCTGGATCTGGATTCAGATGTGAATGTAATACAGAAGAAAACATGGGAACACATGGGCAGACCTGCATTACAATGGTCCCCTATTCAGTTATGAATGGTGAACCAATAGAAGATTTTTCCCATGGGAAGATTGCAAGGGGTGATAGTCGATATTGAAGGCGCGAGCGCAGTTGGATTTTGAAGTGATAGAGATTGTCGATGATAGCAACCTCTATCTCGCGCTACTAGGAATAGACGGGGCTACCGATATGAACGGAGTCATAAATCTGAAGAAGCACAAAATGACCTTTGAGAAAAAGTCACTACGTGTAGTAGTACCACTGGATCTAGCCGAAGGAGCACAATACACTGAAATGGTGTACGACAATGATAGTGATGACGATCTCGGCTGTATCTACAAGATAAATGCACAAGGAGAGAATTGGGTGAATCCGACTGCAGATGGAAGGATTTCGTGGGAGCACGAAAGCTCCTGCACTTCAGATTCAGAAGAAAAGATAGAGCGATGGTAGAATCGACTGCACGAGGTAACAACACTGAACTGCAACATGATGATCAGGTCATTGCGTTGTGTAACAGCAAAGGCAAGGGAGCTGCCAACATATGATGGATTTTCAATGATGGATGAATTTATGAGAAAATTTGAAAGCGCAGTACCAGAACAACAATGGTTTGATGCGTTGAAATGGGCACTGTTCGCAACACCTGCACAATGGTGGGTTACACATCAAGGAAATTTCGAGGATTGGCACGATTGCAGAAGGGTGATGTGCCTATGTTTTCGAAAACACCAATTATGACTAGTAGACAAATATGATGGATGAGATGATCCATGCACGCACCTCGTGAAATGGACCAAGGTCTACCTGGAAGAGCCACAACCTGAATGGGTGCAATTATTCTACCATACCCTGGACATCATACCCATGAATTGGTCTACTAAGATGGAGCTACACCATGGTATAGGGAAATGGGATGTCTTGTGTGAGGGATTCTTGTTAACATTCACATTTGAAGATCATTGTTCAGACACTGTTGACAATGCACTACAAGCATTAAAAGGCATTATATTCAAAATACCACAGGAACCAATGGGAGTACTTCAGCCAGACTAGGTGACATAGTTAAGCGGTGCATTGGAGTGTTATAACGTAAATGTCGAATAGGATGATGAGGACCCACGAAACATTAACATTCCAAAAATTGAAGCCTCTCGCGAGATTCATGGACAATCACTTGAAGACCCTGACATCACCGTGCCATTAGAGACAAACCAGGTCAACATTGGAACGAAGGTAGAGTCAAAGTACGCAACGCTGGGGGACTATTGGGACAATGCCACGGTCCATAAAGTCACTGAGCTACTCCACGAATACCAAGACTTGTTACCATCTAAATTATGGGCTTAAAAGGGATCATGGGTGATTTAGGGATTATGAAGATCACCATGAAACCTGACGCAAAGCCAATTAAGCAATGACCATATCGCTTGAACCCGAAATACAAAGAAAAGGTCTTCGATGAATTAGAAAAAATGCTCACAGCTAGAATTATTGAACAAGTGGAAGAATCGACTGGGTGAGTCCTATAGTAGTACAAGAGAAAAAACAGAAGGGTGAAATAAGAATATGCATGGACCTCAGGAAGCTGAACGACACCTGTGTACACAATCCATACCCAACACCATTTACAGATGAGGTACTAGAGAATGTTCATATTTAGGAAGCATACTTGTTCATGGATGGGTTCTCAGGGTACCACCAGATCAAGATCTCATCAGAGGATAGGAGCAAGACAACCTTCACAATAGAATGGGGCTGCTTTCAATACACTGTGATGCCATTTGGACTGAAGAATGCACCAGCTATATTTTACTGCATCGTGGTAGCCGCGTTCAAGGAATCCATCCACAAGTTTTTTGAGGTCTATCTAGATGACTGGAATGTTTTTGGATTAGTTAAGCACCATGTAGCAAGCTTACATTTGATGTTGGATACTTGCCACTAGCACCAGATTGCGTTGAACCTGAGGAAGTGCACATTCGTCGTTCCCTTTGGAAACCTGTTGGGACATGTGGTCTGCAAACAAGGACTGATGGTGGACCCTGCAAATATCACCGTTATCGTAAATTTGGAAGAACCACGAAGTGTTAAACAACTGCACGCTACCTTGGGACACACTGGATACTATAGGAAGGCCATGGAAGTGTGGAGCACCATATGTGCTTAGTTAACCTTTTTTCTTACTTTGTTGTTTTATAGTTTTTATCTTGTTTTGGGGTTTTGTTGTTGTTGATCTCCTAAAGTGTCTAATGCAAATGGAAATCCTATTCTAAGGTCTTAAGAATACTTTTAAAGGCCAAGTATGGATAGATATTTCAAGACAAGGTTTATGTCCCTTATGGTAACTTCCAAAACTTAGCACTTCAAAAGATCTCAAAACATGCTATTGATCAAATCAATACTTGAACAAAAGTGTAAATATGTAGCTACTTAAACAAAAGATGAAATACTGATCATGAAATCACTGTCTCTACTGCCCATCTAATTATAGAAATAAAATCTAAACTATTTCACTCAAACAAACCAAAAATTGCAGAGTAACGAAAGTAAGATCAATTTACTTCAGTTATAATCCGATAGCTCGCCAAGTAGCTTTTTGGGGTTAAGCCATGGCTCCAGAGATAACATCAAATAACATGAAGAATTGATATCTAAATGAAAGCAAAATCAAATTACTTCACTTATAATCCAATAGCTCGCCAAGTAG
>APFE030005907.1:125712-142557 GCA_000404065.3 Pinus taeda
TTTAGTTTAGGGTTTTTTTCCCTAGAAGGAAACCCCTCTCTTTGTATGAGGGCATTGTATTTGAGGCTGTGTAATAGATTTGTATTCTCCGAGCAAGAAGCAGAGAGGTGATACTATGAGAGAAAATAGAGGATATTACAGTGGATCTGCTATAGGTTGTATCTCTTCATTTTGCTGGATAATAGAAAGGAAGGACTAGCTGTTGGGGGTGAACGTAGCCGAAACTGGGTGAATCGCGTATATCTGTGTCTCTCTTGTTTTATGCGTTTTCTGTGTTTATATTTCTACAATATTTTATGTGTTCGATTGCTCCCTAGTATATAATTTTCTAACATTTTCTCCATTAGTTTTCATCCCCAAGAAGAACGGGAAGTGGAGAATTTGTGTAGATTATATAGAAATCAATAAGACTACCCAGAAAGACCATTTTCTGCTTCCATTTATAGACTATGGCCTTGACACTCTCACTAGGAAGATTTTTTTCTCCTTAGATGGTTTCAGTGGTTATAACCAAATTCAGATTCCTCTTGAAGATCAAGATAAGACCAAATTTAGCTTCACATGGGGAAAATTTGGATGTAGAGTTTTACGTTTTGGGTTGTGTAAAGCTCCAATCACTTTTCAAAGGGTGATCTTGAGTATTTTCTCTAATTTGGTTAATGAAGGACTTGAGTTGTATATGGACGACTTTAGCCCATATGGTGATGAATTAGATCAAACTTTAAAGAATTTGGAAAAAGTGCTTAAATGATGTATTACTACCAGATTATGCCTTAGTAATGACAATTTCCTTATGATGATGACTGAAGGTATAGTTGTAGGACATTATATTTATGCTATAGGTATTCAACTAGATCCAACAAAGATTGAGAAATATCTTAAGTTACCCATGCCTCTTACACCAACAGAGGCACACAGTTTCCTTGGCTATGTCGGATATTATCACAGATTTGTAGAACATTTCTCAAAAATAGATGCATCATTATATCTTTTAACAGGTAATGTCAAGTTTGAATGGAATGACAAATGCGATGTATCTTTTGAAAATATTAAGAAGTTGGTTTCAACAGCCCTAGTACTAAGAGGACCAAATTGGAATTTACCCTTCCATATCTCATCAAACGCATTGGACATAACAATAGGCGCTATCCTTGGACAGGTAGAAGACAAGAAACCATATGCCATTTATTATATCAACAAAAATCTTACACCGACCGAATTAAATTATATAGTGACAGAGAAGGAATTTTTAGCTGTTGTATATGATATTAATAAATATCATCATTAAATAATAGGATATCTAGTCTTTTTTACACTGATCATTATGCTATTATATATTTATCTAACAAACCTATTACTAATGATCGGGTGACTTGATGGTTGCTGTAACTACAAGAGTTTGATATTACCATCAAAGATCGCCCAAGAAAATAAAATCACGTTACATATTTCTTGTCCCAAGTACCTAAGATAACTGACCCATCACCAGTGGATGACCAATTCCCAAATGAAAATCTATTTGGCATAACAATAAAGACACTCTGATATGATGATGTGGCAAATTACCTAGCAGTATGAAAACTGCCAGCACATTTTTCATGATGGGAAAGGAAATTAATTGTTCAATGTAATGCTTGATTTTCTTGGATAGGCAGCTATCTCTTCCACACGAGCTTCGATTTTCAAATTCACAGATGCATCATGGAGGATGAAATTTATGATATTTTGAAACCCTGTCATGATAAACCCTATGGTGGGATTTTTTTTGATCGTATAACTAGACAAAAATTACTCCATATGGGCTATTACCAGCCCAGGATATTTAAAGATGCCCAAAAGTATGTTCAAGGCTATGACAACGACCAAAGAATGGGTCATCCTGGCCAAGATGACAAAATGCCTTTGCAACTTCAACTAGTAATAGAGCCCTTTGCAAGATGGCCATTAGACTTCATGGGTCCTCTTAATCCACCATCGAACCAAAAATATTAAATCTTAGTTTTCACAGACTACGTGACTAAGTGGGTGGAAGCAGTAGCCCTTCCAAAAGCCACGAAAGAAGTAGTTATTAACTTCCTATTCAAACTTTTCATGCGATACAAATTACCAAGAGAAGTAATAACATATGGGGGATCACAATTTACTACTCATAAGATTTCAGCCACCCTTCATAATTATCTTATCAAGCATATAATTACTTCCCTATACCAACCTCAGGCAAACAGACAAGTGGAAAGCACTAATAAATTCCTAGAGGCAATTCTAATGAAAACAATATCCACAAATCGTCGAAATTGGGTAACTAAACTTCCAAAAGCCTTATGGGCTTACTGGACGAGATGGTGTAACTCTACTGGCCACTCACCATATCATCTTGTTTTTGGCAAGGAACATATCTTTCTGATTGAGTTTGGAAAAAAGACTCTTAAAACCACTAAAGAAGTTGGACTAGACTTCACAGAAGCGCAAAAGAAACACTTTCAACAAATTAATGAATTGGACGAGGAAAGCCTATTGGATTTGCAATGCACAGTTGTTATTCAATAACAGAGCGCTAAGTGGAATTATCATGTCATTAAAAAAGAAGACGTTTCAGGAAGGTGACTAGGAATTGCTGTATGATTTTGGATTTCAATATTTTCTAGGAAAACTTTAGACGAGATGGCTTGGACCTTACAAAATTACCGAAGTTCATGATAATGGTACAGTGACCCTGACCACCATTAAAGGGTCTGGATCCTCTTTTCTTGCAAATGGACATCAATTACGTCTTTATCACTAACCACTCAAAAGAGAGTCTTTTTACCATGAGATAAGTAATGATTCTAATTTTCAGGTTGTAGTTGATTGGGGAGGTAACTGAGCAACTACATCTCCTTGAAATTTCAAAAAAAAATATTTGCGTATTCTAAATAATGTATATATTTTTGTGTCGAGTCTGCTTAGATTCTTTCTTTTACTTTTGACGATAATAAACTAAGAGAAAAGGGATTGTCAATTCTAGTACAACTTGTTGATTCTCTCACAGTCATTGTTCTTTTCATTACGAATCTCATTGTTCCTTTATCACAACTATTTTTTCCCATGGAAAAGTCATAATTTTATTCACATTGAGTAAAATTACATGTTTTAAATGTTGGATGTAGCATATGCTTTATCAAAACTTGTCCTGATGGAATCAAGAGCTAAAATAATTTTCTATCTACCTATGCTTTCCTACCTTTCTTTTTTTCCACTTTTCGCCAACCTTCATTGTTGGGTGTGGCTATTACAATAGACATTTGTGCTTCATTTGTGGCAACCAAGATTTATTTTCAGAATATGAGATTTCTGTGGAGTGTGCTCGCTTGTTGCCTCCAATTTCTTGTACTAGGGTGAATTTCTCACTTTGATGCTATGGATTGGTTATCTTTAGAACTATAGCAGATTCAATCTAATTTTCATCATTTTGTGGGTTGTGTGGAATGCTTTTTTCGCTGATTTCTAGATTATTTCCTGGATATTCTACTTCTTGAAATATATTGGTGGTTTCTGTGTTTTTTTCTTCTTCTATGTCTTCTACCCATGTGGCTGAAAACTGCCATCCTTTCAGATTTGGTGGTTGTATTCTTTTCCTATCTTTTTTGTTTTGTGGGAACACATTTTTTAGATGACCAGTTTGACAACATATGCGGCATCTGAAGGCAGTGTTTTCATAATCAAGTGGCTGGGACCATTTCTTTTCATTTTGGAGTAAGAGAATGTGGTTAGGTAATCCTTGACTGAGATCTACCTCCACACAGATCCTGGAAAATGTATAGATATCCTTGGAAAGGAACTCACTGTCTACTTTTAAGAATTTCCACAATGCGTTGCCAATGCCTTCTAATACTTTGATGTGCCAAAAGTGCAGAGGTAGGTTATATAAATTTACCCACACGGGCATTTTGGAAACCACATGGTGTTTGGGTCAAATTCTGGGAACCAAGATGTCACAAAGAGGCCAGCATTACCCCAGAACCATGGTCCCTTGTTCAATGCATATTCCCTGTCATTTACTGTGTCAAATCTGACAATAAAAAATCCTTTTGAACAGAGGTGGATATCACAATTTTCTGTACATATGGAGTAAATCCATTGACGAAGGTCTTCCAATTTGGGCCAAAAACCATTAAACCTACATATCACTACTTTAGATAATAATCAACCTGTATTTCATTTACCTCTTGTACAACAATTGTTAATGCAGGATTCTGAGTTGTCTACTCAACTATGTAGGCACCAGGGGTTGTAGCTTGCTGTTCTGTTTGCGCTTGAGGTTCCATCTTCCCTTTTACTACATCTTTGAAGGAAACAGGTCCTTTTGATCTTGTGCCAGAGAAGTTGCCGCGGAGTCTTGTGCTAAGGCAGATGGTTGAGTCATTGTCTATGTCATAGTCTTTTAGTTATACGCTCCTCCTGCAATACTTTTCCTGTGTATATTAGGAATTGTTTGTAAGGTGGGATACCCGACCTATCTTGTTTCCTCTGTTTGAGTGTTTTTATCTCCTCCCATATCCCTCTCTTAATGTACACTGTGTTCTCTTCCATAGATATGATGAAGAGGGTACTCTATTTACCTTCGAGTATTTCAGGAATAACCAATGTTGGGGTGTTTTCTTGTTCCTGCACAATCGTTGCAGCTCTCTGTTGTTCTGGGTTGTTTCGTTTACAGGCTGCATTAGTATGCTCTGCTCCATTGGTTGCATGGTCATCCTTAGATGTGACCTAGTTGTATGCAATGCTCAATCCAGATCTGGGTGTGTCCTCCAGCATGGGCGGGGTAACCTGGGACTAGGTCCAGCTGGGTGGGGAGACTAAATCCTCTCCGGATTTGATGGCGGGATAGGATGCATAATAGAGGATGGGCTCTAGTGTCTCTTTTTGCAAATTTGGTATGGGGCCGTTCTGGCCTAGCACTGTAGCGGCTGCCAATGCCATTGTTCCCTCTTCAATGATCTCAAAATCCCTTCTCCACCTCCTAGATCGGAAATTCTAGACAAGTGCAACATATCTTGAGTCAGGTTTACGAATAATGTGCATGGAAGGCAAGACTGCTTGATCCCATGCTGTGCTGCTAGATCTAGCACTATGAATGCCAGATCTAGCGTTCTGAGCGCCAAAAATCCCTTGATCTTGGGACTGATACATTGGAAAAACAATGGCCGTAGAAACCCTTACCATTTATTTCGTATGCACACCATTTTCCGCTTGCCTTTTTCTGGTCAGGCTGCTTAGATGGCCGTATTTGCATCCCATTGCCATCTCTCGTGTTGCTGTTGTGTTGTTTGCCTACCTCCTGAAGTTATTTGTACTTAGAGGTAAGGGTAGACCTGTAGATCTATTGAGGATTCAGGCCGTCGGCCACTCTACAAGAGGCGCGAACGTCATCTCCTTTATCACAACTATTGTTCCTTTGATTGGAGCTATTGTTCCCTTGCACCACAACTTGTTGTCCCATTACCAGTACCTGTTCATTACAACTATTGTTCCCTTGATCAAAGTTGTCATTCCCTTAAGCACGTTCATCATTTCCTTTATCACAGTCGTTTTCCCCTTGGGTATAACTGTCGTTCCTTTGGTCACAGTTGTTGTTCCATTGCGGACGACTTTCCATTCTAATGATGTTGTTCCTTTTATAACGATCGCTAACTCTTTTTTATCATAGTTGTTGTTTCCTTTTGTCATAGCCACTATTACCTTTCATAGTGGCTGCCATTCCCTTTGGACACGATTGCTGTTCCTTTGTTTGTTGCTATTGTTCCCTTATGACTATGTGATTTTCTTTGTGGTCTTGAAGCATTATTTTATTATCATGGTGATAAATATTATATTACTCCAAACACTAACTTATGAAGAATATCTTATTTTATTTGGCAAACCCTATCAAAATAAAAATTATAGCAATCCTAATATTGTAAGTAACATAAATTTTTCATGATATATTATCTCAATTACCACAAAAGTAGTTATTTTTCTCTTCTCCATATAGTTTGGTGATTTCCTTCAAACATAAATTTGTGGGAAAGAAAATCAAAACTTAAAATGGTGAATTTTTTACAATGCTTCTTATGCCATCTCTAACTCTTAAGGACCTAATGAGCCACCCCATTCACCAATTTTTCATACAAAGAAAAAAGGAAGAAAAACTTATAAAAATAAATAAATTAAGAATATATTGTTTTCTAAAACGAATAGGAGGTCTCATCATGAGCCGACCTACCATGATCATAAAACTTAACACAATGACATTAACATTATGTCACCCAACCAGGGTAATGGCCTTTGAAATTTTAGTCAAAAGGACAAGAGGTCTCATCATGAGCCGGCTTGTTCACTTTGTTAATATCTGGTGAATGACATTGTTACCAACTGGTCACCATGCTATAACAATGGTCTTTGGAGAAAATTTAAAAAAAGTCATGAATTTTTAGTGAGTGGGATACTAGCATATCAAGGGGTTGAAAGGAAACCATGTCAAGGCTATGGATGCCTACTGGCAGTAGAGGCTCTACTTGTGGTGTTGAAGTATAATTAGAATCACCATATCAATACTTTGTGATTTTGACTTCCCTATTTAGTAAATAAAGGAGGAATCACCAAAACCAATTTGGAAATATATTATAATAACTAAGGCGGTAATTTGAATCCAATGTGAAAAAATCTTTATTTATAGATATCGGGATTGCATATTTATTTTTATAAAAGGGCCTTGCTAAATCTATTTATTCTCTCTTCAAAGGGTAATCTTATGGTGCACATTAATTTTTCCCATGATCTATATTTCTTTCATGCTTCGAATGCCGCAAATTTATTCACGCATCAAGCTATCTTGACATTAAATATGCCTCATCACTATGCCGAGTGAACCTCCCTGATTTGACCATTCCCCATTATGGTAACTAAATCCATTAATATACCGTTGATTTCCCACATCACTGACGGTCACTGTCAACTTTTCTTGGCATTGAGGGGAAGTGAAAAATCACATGCATGACATGATACTGGCACAATTAACAAGGATGGCTAATCATTATAGTAATTCTATTTGCATATGTTATAGTGAGATCATAGTTGCATATTACTATTTTTCTGCAAATTGGTGTACGTAGATTCTGAATATTTTCTTGAGAAACAACAAGTATGGGTGGAAGATAACTCCAGATTGGACCAGCTCAACTTCGAGCCTCTAAACAGGTGCGAAGAATTCTGGAACAAGTAGGTTGGATTGAGTATTTCTCTAGGCTACAAGGATTTGACAATTTAGTTGCCATGGAATTTCTACAGAACCTGAAAATTGGAGTAAAAACATTTAAAGGTAGACATACTAGTAAATGAGACAATCTTAGCATAAGTCACAAGCCTCTCCATATAAGGAGAGAAGTGGATAGATAGGCCTACCAAGTTGTAAGGTGCTATGTTGATGTTCGTCAACCCTCGTGAAGCACTGGTTCGAAAAGGAAAAGGTTATCACTCAATTTCCTTTCCAGAACCATGGAAAGAGTTAGTAGAGGTAGTACAATGATACATTACCTATGAAGACTGGTATGATATAGTGAGACCACGAAATTTGAATTTGTTAGTAGTATTAAACTAGAAGATAACTATAGATCTTCCTTTCTTTTTAAATTCTCTTCTACATGAGATAACTGTTAGAATTGGAAAATTCAAGGATCAAGATTTAGTAGTCAGTCATCATTTCCTCATAAAGTTAATAGTCAACAAGAAATTAAACCAACCATAGATGACCTGGAATAATTTTTTTAGAGATAATGAACCACCATCCCAAATTGAAACACATATTACATAACCTGAGCAACTAGAACCTTAGAGGGGAATGCAGGAACAATCTCAGACCTCGGTCTCACGGAAACAGACTACGAATGAGAAGAGGATAACATCTCTTATAGTATCCTTACCTTTCAAATATAGAATATCAGCTAGATTGGTTAAAGCAAGAAATCCCTCAGACCCTAGAGAACAACTTCCAAAGGAAAATATATCTCAGAACTATCTTGAAGTTCAAGAATCATATCAGGAAAATTCATCTAAAATTCATGAGGAGGAGATAGCCCAAATGCTGGAAAACATGGGGACCTTTTTTAATACTGATGAAGGCGTGGGTTGTTCAGAGTTTCCATCTGAAAGAACTCCAACACCCAATTTTTCAATATCTCCTCCCAATTCCAATGCTATTGTGGTGTTGCAATTCCCAGAAGACCCTAGGAACCCTTCTTGCCAGGATCAATTAGGACAATTTGCTGAAACTATTATGAGACTAGGCTCTCCCTATGAAGAAGTAGTTACATCATCATTCGAACACCCAAAGAAAAGTGATGACCTTATTGATACACTTCAATTTGATAAGGGCCCTGTAGGCCCTGTTATTTTTCTTATAGTCGAAGAAACCACAATTGAGGAGCTTGAAAATAATGTTACCATTCCTTCCACCTTGACTGTACAAACTAAGAAACGTGCTGAAAGTACAAAAAGGAAAACCGACCATGAAATAAGGCTACTAAAGAAATAAAATCAGAGGCTACAATGGAAGGTGAAATAACTTAAAAGCTGGCTAAGGAACAATAGAAGACATTACAGGAGAAGATAGGAAACTCGAACAGTGGAAGTCCAAACTGAAAACTTTTTCACCTCCATTGAAACCCAGAAAGAGGGGACCCCCACTATTTTTGTAGAAATCCAGACTGATTTGATTTCTAATGTGATGACTGCTAAAGTAGCCAGTCAAACATAATTATTGGTTTATATTAATAGGGCCACTTAGACAAAAAGTATACCTCCATACACCCCATTGATCATGGATGTTACTATCCAGGTGTTGAACAAAAGACTGGAGGAACATCGGCAAATTCTAAGTCGATATCGATGATAAGTGATACCCTAGAAGGAACACTAGGATTTATAGCATAAGTTTAAAGCATTGTCCATCACTAAGGATGAGACCTATGCTAAGCTCAGGGTAGAAAAGGAGAAGATAAAATTAGTGTAGGTCCAACTTCAGAAAACTTTAGAACATATCAAGGGGTTTTTCTCCATTTACTCGGATGCTTTTTCCTATAGGTGCCCAACAAATAATTATGATATGTTCTTACTTGAATGATATCTATTGCTTAAAATTAAAGCTATCAGGTGCAGAAAACCCTTTGAGTTTAATATTGTCTCTGATTTCATTAAATATTTTTAACAACAAGATGAGCATGTAAAATACTTTTTGTGTGAACTCTACATGCATAATTTTTTCTTAGAGGACCAGAGGGATGAAAATCCTAGCCCTTTTATTGGCAATGTGCAATTCTAGGCCTTTATATTTTTTGTTAAAAGTCACATTAAGTGGTTAAAATCTCATGACATATACCGAAAAATGGAAAATGGCCTCGACCTCTGGGTCTGAGGGAAACCAAGGAGCCCTTTGTGCACCCTCATTAAGCACAAAAAAATTATCAAATAGTCAAGTGTTGTTCCTGCTCTTACACCTACGCATAATTATGTTCTTTAGGATGGTTTGGAATTATTTGAAGAAATAAAAACAAAATCCCTTCGTATAGCCAAACAAATATGGAAGATGTCATCCAACGAGGTGAAAAATAGGGAACCATTCAATTACCAAAATTTTCAGGCAACAACCAGTAGAGTGTGAGAGTATGCTCATTTTGTCCTATCTGAAGGACCTATATGGATTGGTTGTAGGTATAGATGCCCTATCATCTGGTACCCTCCAGATGTTTACAAGCCTAAGTATGAGCTCTTTGAAAAATATAAAACTACGACCTTCAAGGAAATCCAAAAGAGAAATGGGTTTCAGTATTATGGTGAAGAACCTTACCCAACTTTTTCCTTAACCCTTCTACATGTTAATCATCTCTTTCCATGAAGATATGCAAAAAGGTAAGCTGGGGAATGATGTTGGGCCATGGAATTGGTATGTTTCTTCCCCTTGTTTCTTTAGCTAAATATTTATTTCGCAAGACCATTAAGTTAGTTTATAACAATTTGAGAGATAGAAGCTCTAGAAAAGTAATTAATAATATCCTAGTATTTCATCTTCTTAATGAGTTAATTTGAGTGCTTTAATAACCAAGTTTTAAAGACCGTTGGGCTAATCTTGGCATATTGGTTGAGGATTCACATCTATTTGCATAGAATAATCAAGGAGGAGATATGATCTGTTATCTTAGCATTTTAGAGTTTAAATAAGTGATCATAATAATCTTCTGATTCTCAGGATAGCTTTATTATTCCAGTATTGGAAATATGTTGTAATATATATTAAACTTCAGTAAGAAAGGAGGATGATTTTTTTATCATTCCCAACGACTATAAAAAGTGAAAAACATAACTCCTTTGAAGTTTCACAGACTGTTTTGTAATTTAGTTTGATATCAATAAAATTTTGAATGGCTCAACTTTAATCTATTATCTCAAATTTTCCTTAAGACAATTACTTCTGGAGACCGTGGGCCCAGTCACTAGAAATATTTTTGTTTTTCTTGTACTATTACCTTTCATTTATTTTCATACGTATGATAGTTGTTTCTTGTGTGAAGTCTTAAATTTACAATTTAGTTGTGTGGATCCTTAGATTTACAATTTCCGTAGTGTGAATTCTTAAAATCTGTTATTTGGCTATGTCAATCTTTAGAATCACATTTTAGTTACATGAATGTTTAGATCTGCCATTTGGATTGGATGAGTTTTCAGATGTAATTATTTAAGTTGTGCACATATCCAGAATTACTTTGTGACAGAGTGAATTTCCATTTTCAGACTTCATTGTTAGCATTTAGGAGTGATTGAAGTATTTAGTGATTCAAAGTAAATTCCTTTTGAAGATAATTAGACACTATGAAGTTTCACATTGTAATAAGGATAATTTGTTTGGTGGAATTTAATATCCTTTTCCGAGATAGTTAAACAATTCCATGATTTCTGGAGAGTAATTCATTACTTTTTATAACTGATAAGATTTGGTATCTTCTGAAAGAATTCCTTCATAGCTTTTTATTTATGTTAGTCTGACATATGCCCCTGTAATTTAAAGCACTATCCCTACATAGGCTGTGTCGACAGTCTTGTAACAAAAAGATGAACCCCAGGTTGATAAACCAATGAACAAAGGATTAGGTGGATTCCTTAGGAACAACTTAGTACCCAACAACTACAACTACATTTATGTGCTTAATGAGTAGTGTGTTGCATCCATATTTGGATAAGTTTGTTATTGTGTTCATTGATGACATATTTATATATTTTAACAAAGAGGAAGAGAATGTCGAGCATTTAGCAGCAGTGTTGAGGTTGTTGAGAGAGCATCTGTTGTATGTTAAGCTCAGCAAGTGTAGTTTCTTTCAGACTGAGGCCCACTAGTTGGGGCATGTTGTCTCCAAGGAGGGCATTATAGTAGATCCAGAAAAGATAAGGGCCATTATGGAGTGGGTAGCTCATAGGAATGTGGATGAGGTGAGAGATTTCATGGGATTGGCATGTTATTATAGTAGGTTCATCATGAAATTATCATAGATTTCTTATCCTATTACATCATTGCAGAGCAAAGGTAAGAAGTTTGAATGCAAAGAGGAGTGTGAGGCTAGTTTTGAGCAACTTAAGAATTTTTTTACACATGCAACAATGTTAATGATTGCCAATCTAGACAACAAGTTTGTAGTATGTAAAAATTCTTGCAAGATAAGACTTGGTGGAGTCCTTATGCAGGATGGACAAGTGGTATGCTATGAGTTCTGAAAACTAAATGAGAATGAGCAGAACAACCCTACACATGATATTTAGTTAGCAACTATCATACATGCATACAATATGTGGAGACACTATCTTCTTGGAAGGAGGTTTATACTGATGTGTGATCACATTGGGTTGAGGTTTTTGTTTGAACAACTGAATCTAAATGTCTGATAGGCTAGATGGTTGGCCATGATCAGTGAGTTTGACTTCGAGATCAGGTATATCAAAGGAAAGGAGAATATGGTGGAAGATTCTCTTAGCAAGCAGGTATAGGTAAAATCACTTAGCAACTATGAGCTCCTATGGGACAAATTTACAGGATAGGAACTTGCAGATAGGTTAGCTAGATATTAGGTATATAGATATTATGCACAGGTTGCAACATAGTATGAATACAGGTACACGTACAAGTAGTAGTACTTGTACAAATACATTTAGTGGTGTAGGTGTAGGTGCACAAGATGTGGACTATTGTCTTACAACATATGGATTGGTAATCTTTAGAGGCAGAATATATGTGCCAGATAGTAGTGAGCTCAAGAGGGTGACCTTGAGGGTGTTTCATGCAAAACCATATTCAAGTCACCCTAGCTACCAAAAGACATTGATTGCAGTGAAGAAATTTTATTATTCGTTGAATCTTAAGAAGGATATATAGAGTTTGTGGCTAGGTGTTTCACTTTTATGATTGTGAAGGCAGAGTGTAAGCATCCAGGTGGACTTCTACAATTGATTGCGATTCCAAAATGGAAATGGGAGGTCATTTCCATGGAATTTATCACAGTATTTTTGAGGACAGTGAGACATCGAATTCCATCATGGTTGTTATGGACAGGTTGACAAAAGTAGCGCACTTCATTCCCGTGAAGTCTACATTCTCAGCTAGCAATATAGCACAAGTATTCATCATAGATTGTATGGAGTTCGAAAGAATATTATGTCAGAAAGGGTTTCAAATTTCACTTCCAAGTTTTGGAAGGATTTATTTGCAGGTTTGGGCACAAAGTTGGTCTTCTATACAACTTATCATCTATAGACAGATGGACAGACTAAGAGGGTCAACAGGATATTGGAGGACATGTTGAGGATGTACATGACGCATCAGAAGTGAAAGTGGAAAGAATATCTTCCAGTGGTATAGTTCACTTATAACAATGGGTATTAGGAATCCTTGAGGATGAGTCTATTTGAGGCATTTTATGGGCAGAGTTAAAATATTTCCATCAGTTGGAGTGATCCAGTTAACATGGTGTTGATTGGACCAGATACGTTGACAGACATAGGAAATGAAATACATGTTATAAAGAAGAATCTAAAGGCAAGACATGATAGGCAAAAGAGCTATGCAGATTGGAACATGTTGTTCAAGGAGTTCAAGGTTCGGGAACATGTGTACTTGTGCATCAAACCAAAGAAGAGATCCTTATAGATTGGATCATGTGCCAAGCTAGCACCACAACTTTGCACACCCTTTAGTATTATTGAGAGGATTGGGCCAGTAACCTATCGACTTGCGATGCCTCCAATAGTGAAATTCCATGATGTTTTCGATGTCTCATTTACTAAGAAGTATGTTAAAGATGTTGATCATGTAATTGACTGGTCTGTATTTCAGGTGGAACTAGATGGATAATTATAGATGGAGCCTCAATCTATATTGGAAAAAAATATGTTCATTCTCTAGAACTGGGAAATCGAACAGGTTAAAGTGCATTGGAAGCACTTTTGACCTGATGAAGCTGCATGGGAGATGGAAGACGAGATGCAGGCTATGTATCTTTCATTGTTTGGTAGTTGAGGCAAAGCAATTTTGGTGTGATGTTTTGGTATATGTAAATATGTATATGGATGTAAATACAACCATTAGCTATGTTTTAAAGCTCCAATAAGAGGTATGGGTGTCATGTCATTATGATGTTATGTTGTCATGTTGGTTTTCTTTTCAATAGGATGATCATTTTAAATAATGGATCGAACTATGTTATCAATCTCCATGGGTAGTAGTTTTTCTCTTTAGTGGTTTGTTGAGGTATAGGTGTGGTTGAACAATGATGACGGTGTTCCCCAAGGGGGAAGGTTTTGTAACAACCATGGTGAAATTTTTATGTGCTATAAGTTAATAAAGGAAAAAAATAATAACCATAGTTGATGGGACACTTATTCCAAGATGAATGGTGTGCAAGATATCCTAGTGAGGGTGCTCATTTGGTTTATTATGGCTAAGTAAATTGGAAAAGGAAATGGAAAAGGATTTGGAAAGGAAAAATGATTTTTTTGGCACAATTATTTATGAAAATAATGGAAATTAGAAGAAAAGGAAGGTGAAAGGTCACAGGTTTCATGGGAAGAGGAAAATGAAGGAAAATAATGGAAAACGAAGAAAATAGAAGCCTAATTGATAAAAAGGCTTCAGAGGATCTATTTGTAACCTTTTGTCTGTTCAGTTTTGGATCTCTCTCATTATTCTCTCTCTCTCTCACTCTTGGACACTTGGAGTTTTATTGGAGCATTTTTGCATTGGATCAAGAAAGGCAAAGAAGGCAAGAGGAAGGAAGGAGAAAGTAAGGAAAATGAGGATCAAGCAGCTACATCAATATTCTTTGTGGGTATTGATTTGCATGTGTATTTTCCTTGCTAGATTTGGCATGCATGTGGTAATTTTGTTGTTATGTCATGGGTTCTTCCAGGTGTGACAGTGTTTTCCGCCTAGCCTTTCCCTTTCTGGATAGCCATGGTGTGATGGGTTTCTCATGTTTGAGTTGAGCTAGATTGCCAGATGGATTTGAAGTTGAGTGAGGTGGATCTCCAAATGATAGAGCATATGGCCTAATCGTCCTTGAACCAGATTGTGGATCACGATAAAGCTACTAGCTTAGTAACCCTTGAGCCACATTAGGGGAATTTTGAGGTCTAAAATGGGCCTCCTAAGAAAAATGTACAACCAAAATAAACTTTATAAGAACAAATAGGATTCAATATGATGATATCAACCATGGTGGATGATTCACCATTTTTGGAGTAAAAAGTAAAAAGATTAAAAAATAATAAAATAATAAAACTACTTTTTCAACTCATATTTTCAACTTATATCCATATGGGTTTACTCAAATTTCAAGTGGAAACATTCATTAGATGCAAAATTTGATTCCTCATCCAATCAATACCCATGTTACACACTTTTGGTAGACCCTTCTATACGAAAAATGAGAAATACATGAAAAAACGTTATTGCAATCACATTTTTCATGTATTTCTGATTTCTCATGTATTAGGGTCGGTCAAAATTATGCAACATGGGTACTCATTCAACGAGGAATCAAATTTTTCATCCAAAGAATGTTTTCACTCAAAATTTGAGTAAACCCATAGGGAGATAAGTTGAAAATAGGGGTTGAAAAAATAGTTTTTTTTTTCCCTTTTTCACTCTAAACTCTGATGATGTAATCTAATGTTATTTTATTATTTCCATAATTATTTTATAATTTCCTTAGGAGGCCTATTTTAGACTTGAAAATTCCCCTAATGGACTGTGGGTTGCGGTAAAGCCAAGATTGTGTTTCCTTGGTGGGCATAGCAATCATTGATGGCGAATGACAAGATATACAGTAAAGCCAAGAGGTGGATTTCTCTCTGTTGGGCCTAGTAATCCCGGTTGGGATATGTCATAAATATTAAGAGTGGGTCTAGGTTTAGGGTCTAGTGATCCGGTTTGGATTACAGTGAAGCCTAAGAGACTAGGAGACAAGAAAATTCCTCACAGTGTAGGTGGAGAAATTTGGTGGCATCCATGCTTTTCTTGGCATGGTGATCTTGTGGAGATCATGGTAAAGTGTGTTATTACATGTTTATCGTGTTGGCCTAGCGATCCAAGATGGATTATGGTAAAGCCTAGTTTCTATTGATGAGGGTGAGGTGGTTTAGCCTCAGGATGCCCTGGTTGGTTCTTTTGGTTTGAGTCCCACATTCATGCTTAGAATATGGCATGAGGGTCAATGGATGAAGAGAGATTTGGGTTACCCATTCTATGGTCGGGTGGAACGTGGTAGTCCCATCTCAGGTTTGGATTTTTCATCATCCATATGAGGCTATCTATAACTATATTTCTATGAGTATTATATTGGTTTATATGTGGATCATAGGGTTGTGATTTCTTGGGTATTTCTGTTGCTATTACACTAGTTATGTACATGTTTTATGACAATGGCTATGTATGAATCTCATCAGGTTTTTACTTGTAAATGAATGAACAATGTATCTATGACCCAATAGATGATAATGAAACAAATGATATAAGGGAAAAATGCTTGATAGCAATTCTCATATAAGTATGAGACCCCTATGCTTAAATTTGATGTTTACACCTGTAGATTACATATTTGTGATATGTTTGATGAAATTCCTGTCATGGCTGGAAGGGGTCCAGTTAAGGGCTTGTTCAAGTATTTACATTTGAATAATTTTTTTCCTATTATCTTTCTATTCTAAAGGTGTCATTAAATTATCAGTAGTGACCTGGGATCTGGGCCTGAAAAAGTTGATGAAATCCCAGGGATGTTGGCACAACATTGAGAAAAATAGTCCCTAGACATTGGCATGAGAGTGTTAAGAGCTTCCTGGACATTGTCAAGTCCATATCATGGGAGCATTCAAGGTTCAAGTGGTCTAAAACCTCAGTGGGACCCAGGGGCATGATACTAGTGTTAGCACCTAAATCTGCCTTAGGCTGAAGGAAGGCAAAATTCAGGGTAACCACAAACCATGCTTAGTCTGGTAGCTAGCCCTACCAGAACACGAGAGGGCTCTCTCCGGGACACACTCAGTAAAAATACACAATAAAACCTGAGATGACTCAAAATGAAATATTTATTTTAGGCTAGATAAATAAATATGGAAACAAGAGGCAAATTTTGATAAATGACTGAGTTTCTGGGATGTATGGGACCAACGAACAACATGAGCAGAGAATTAAACACAAAGGCACAGATTACTTTGTGAGGCAAGATAGGCGGAAAGTCTAGCAATTAAATTTGAAATAATGCGAAATGGAAAGATTGTTTAGGAGGGTGAAAAGGG
>APFE030005907.1:144892-159356 GCA_000404065.3 Pinus taeda
CATGACATAGCAAGAGGGCAGGCCTGCAATTCTGTAAGGGTGGTTGGTTCATCCCTAACATGTCTGCCACTTTTATGAAGTCTTCGGGGAGCCTGTTCTTCTGAGGATGAGTCACTTTGGGTTTCCATTTCATACTCCGATGAATGCTCAGATGCCATGGCTGCTATATATGGACTGTGCTTGGCTTGTCCTTTGATGATGTATGAAACTCTATGTTGTTATGAACTTTGCCACCAAGGGGAACAATGCAAAAGGGACTGTTAAGAAGGGGAATAATATGAAGGGATTAGGGATTATGGGGAGAAATTTTGTTTAGGGACATGTAGGAGGGTTTGGGATTTTATAAGGTGGGATTTTGGGGTTTTACATTTGACAAATGAGTGGAGGGGATAGGGAATAGGAGTTTAGTAACATTTAGGGTAGGGAAAGATGGGAAAAATGGAATAGGGGGGAAGGGAACGATGGAAAGGAGGGAAGGATGAAAGGGAGGAGGAACCTTGGCATCAACACAACAAATTTGCAACCCTACGAGCAATGGTTTTGATGACTTCAAGTGGTAAGGTTTAAGAGTTTCTTATTGCAACTTTAAACAGCCGTAAACCATCATCATATTCACAAAATTGGATGAGCAACCGAGATGTCGACCCTACCTGGAAATTTCAAGGGTTTCAAGGCGATTTGTTGCAATTTGGAGCAAAACCGGGCCTTTATGGGTCGCACAGCATACCCAGTGCGCCACACTGTTTGTGTGTGCCGCGCCCATGTTATTTTAACACTGTGTGGTCGCGCCCAGTGCGCCGCACTCCCTCTCTGCACCGTGCCCCTCTGCCTATGCGCCGTGCCTGTGAAAACACCTCCAACCTCACTCAAAATGCGTGCTAGCTCTCACACTCACTTTGAAATGCTTCTCTCTAACCTTGGTGTGCAAAATGACATTGTTTCTTATGAAAATTCTATATAAAGACATTGGAGTCATGGTTTTGATTTTTGTTTCTTCAAAACCCACTTTGATAATGTTTTGTTTTGGCACTTTTTCCCTGATTTAATTCAACTCTGTATTTCACTTTTCCCTTTTGAATTTTTAGCTAAAATGATGAAATTTTTGGCACTTTTTTGCAGGAGTTGTTGACATGGCATTTGGCCAAGGAAACCATGACTGCGCCTGAAGAGATCAACTAGACTTTTTTGAAAATTATTACACATGACACACTGTTGACTTTTCTTCAAAATGGAGTTTTGAAGAACAGTCGTAATCTGTCAACATGATGATGAAAATATTTAAATCACAACCTTGTAAGGGCCTCCCTCTAGCCTGCATGGCTTTATTGGACATGGTTTGAAGACCAAATTAACTGATCCCTAGACCTAATGACTGAAATGACTCTTGTCCATTAAAAGATAAAACATTGACTGTCATGGAATTTAATAAACACTCATGAAAAGACCTAAGCCAGTAGGTGCCAAACATGAGGGGAAATGACTGACAAGACCCTTCCGCCAGATTATGACATGCCCCTAGCAGAATGCAACTGAGTGAATGGAGCGAGACTCCTAAAAATGAAATGTAGAAAGAGTTTTGATCTCTGACAGAGGACTGACAAGACCGACTCTAACAACTAGAATGGATGGAATGGCTCCTGGGAGTGTTTTTAATGATGTGGAAGGTATGCTTGATATGTTTCCATCGATTCCACTTCCTTAAGGACACCTAGGAGGTTTAATCATATCATAGTAGCCTCTCATCGCATGTTTACCCCAGTTGGTAGTCACTTAGGTTGATATGGGAGGAAGGTGTTACAATCATTAGGAATTTTTGGTCATGCATTTTGGCCTTACTAATGCACCTTCTAGGTTTCAAGGTTTTATTAATTCCACATTAAAACCCTTTCTTAGAAATTTTGTGTTAGTATTTTTTGATGATATACTAATCTATAAGAAATATTGGAAAGATCACGTTCAACATGATGAGAGGGTACTTAAACTATTGGAGGAGAAACAATTGTATGCAAAACCCACCAAATGTTTCTTTGGAGTACACGAGGTGGATTGTTTGGGTCATGCTGTATCTCATGAGGGTGTTAAGGTAGACCCTAAGAAAATTAAATCCATAAAGGAAGGGAAAATCCCCACAACCCTAATGAATCTTCGAGATTCCTTGGGTTGACAAGGTACTCTCCCAAGCTTGTTAAAAATTATGGGAAAATAACAACCCCTATTATCAAAATTACTGAAGAAAGGTGCACTTTTTTAGATTCCATTAGAAACTAAGGACTTTGAACATCTTAAAGAGGAAATGTCCCAAGATCTAGTCTTAGTTACACCAGACTTCACAAAAACCTTTATTGTGGAATGTGATGCCTCATGAAACGGAATTGGTGTTGTTTTAATGCAAGAAGGAAGACCCATTTCTTTTGAAAGTCATGCAATCAAGGGAAAATATTTATGCAAAAATATTTATGAGAATGAAATGTTGGAAATACCACATGCTTTGAAGCAATGACATCCTTACCTAATGGGAAGACACTTCAAGGTAAAAACAAATTATGATAGTATTAAATACTTTTTGGAACAAAAATTATCTTCAGAAGAGCAACAAAAATGGGTCACAAAGATGTTGGGTTATGACTTTGAAATCATCTAAAAAAAATGGAAGAAAAATGTTGTTCCAAACACACCCTCAAGAAGGGATGAGGATGTTGAAGCATTAATTTGTGTCATTTCTTTTATCCAACCTGATCAAATAATTGAAGCAAGGGATGAATGGATAAATGACGAATAAGTGTGGAAACTCATTCAAAAGTTGCAACAAGATCCCAATACATATGATGCATTTATATGGAAAAATAATTCATTATGGCACATATATTGCTTATATATATGTAAGAACTCCCAACTCAAACAAAATATTATTTTGGCATTACACACCTCTCCTTTAGGAGGTCACTCAAGATTTTTAAAAACTTACCACTCGATCAAGAAGGAATTTTCTTGGGATGGCCTTAAATCTGATGTTCATAAGTTTGTGGTAGAATGTTTGGTTTGCAACAAAATAAAGTTGAGACAATTAAAATGCTAGGTCTGTTACAACCTTTAGTTATTCCAAGTTATCGTTGGGAGGAGGACTCAATGGATTTTGTCACAAGTTTACCCAAGTCCGAAGGAAAGAGTGCCATCATGGTGGTAGTTGATAGACTTACCAAGTATGCACACTTTTGTGCACTCTCTTATCCTTTCAAAGCCAATATAATTATTACTACATTTATGGAAATAGTTCAAAAGCTACAATATAGAAACCCAAAAATGATTGTAAGTGATAAAGATCCCATTTTCACTAGAAATTTTTGGACAAAATTATTTTCTTGTATTTGTACTCAATTAGCTTATAACTCATCTTATCATCTACAATATAATGAGAAAACTAATATAGTGAAAAATGTTTGGAAGGATACCTTTTTTCTCTTTCTATTTGATAAACAAACACAATGGGTCAAGTAGTTACCTTTGGCAGAATGGTGGTATAACACTTCCTTTCATATAACAACAAAAATGACCCCATTTGTGGCACTTTATGTATATCGTCCACCATCCATGACATCGTATTTAAGATAAAATTCTAAGGTTTACGTAGTGGAAGATCACATAGAGCATCAATGGCAAGTTATCCAACTCTTAAAGTATAACCTAACTCTAGCACAAAATTGAATGAAACAACAGAAAAAACAACTTTTAAGTGAAATAAGTTTTGACATAGGTGATTGGGTATTTTTATGGCTACAACCATACAAAAAAATGTCCCTCAATAAATATAATAAGGATAATAAATTATCACCCAAGTACTATGCTCCTTAAAAGGTCTTGCAAAATATTGGTATTGTGGCATACAAATTTCAGGTGCCGCATCATCCCTTATTAGATAAATTATGAGATCTAAAATGGGCATCAAAACAAAATATAAAACCAAAATAAACTTTATAAGAACCAATAATATTCAATGTGATGATGTCAATCATGGGGGATGATTCACCATTTTTGAGGTTAAAAAGTAAATAGATTAAAAAATAGAAAATTATGAAAGCTACTTTTTCAACTCATATTTTCAAGTTATCTCCCTATAGGTTTACTCAAATTTCAAGAGGGAACACTCATTGGATGTGGAATTTGATTCCTCTTCCAAGGAGTACCCATGCTTTATATTTTTTATGGTCCATACTACAACAAAAATGAGAAATACATGAAAAAACGTGGTTGCAATCACATTTTTTTCATGTATTTCTCAATTATTTTGTAGCAGGGTCCATAAAAAATATGGAACATTGGTAATCCTTGGATTATTGATTAAATTTTGTACCCAATGAGTGATCTCGATCAAAATTTGGGTAAAGCCGTAAGGATATAAGTTGAAAATATGATTTGAAAAAGTAGCATTTTCTTCTTCTTCTTTTTTCTATAAAATTTGATGATGTAATCTAATCTTATTTTATTATTTCCACTATTATTTTATAATATTCCTTAGGAGGCCCATTTCATACCTCAAAATTTCTTGAATGAGTACAACCATTTTTCCATATTTCATGCTTAAATAAGGTTATAGGTGACAAGTTTCTAGTCCAAACAATATTTCTAGAGCTTGACAAGGAAGGAAAAATCATATTGGATTCTGAATCTGTCACATAAATAAGAACCTGGCAGCTACAAGATGGACCAATTTTAGAGTATCTCATTAGGTGGAAGAACTTACCTATTGAATATTCCACATGGAAGGATGAGTATTTTATATAGAAGCATCCATAAGTGCTTAAGAATTGAGTACAACACTTTTTTGATGGAGAGGGGCATGTTAGGTTCTTGTAATACTAGTGTATCCCCCATATTATTATTATTTTGCCCCATGTAGCCCTCATATTGTTATTTTCTCCCTCGTAGAAGCCCACTATTGTTATTGTTGTGTCCTTACATTATTATTGTTGTGTAGGCCCTGATTATAATGTGACCCTTTAGACTCCTATATATACCAAGGAGGTCCCTTCATTTGTGTCATCCAATAATTGTTTATTTATGTGATGTAAAAAGAGGTTGCCCCCTTGAAGAGGCTTATTTTCAAGTCATGTATCTATATTTTCTTTTGTTTTTTTGATATGGTTACATAACATAGTATTGAATGATTTAATGATTACTATTGATCTATTGGTTTTATTCACGCCAAGACATAAAGATTCAAGATAGTATGTGAAGAATATTAATGGTTTAATTCATTTAACTATTTAAATGAATTAATTTTTTTCTTATAGTTGAGTGAGTTTAACAAAATAATGAGAAATATATATTACTTGTCATTTGGTCATCTTTTATCTCCATATACTAAATAATACTTAGGTTATTTACGAATATATAGATTAGATATAGAAGTTTGCTCTACTTATTTTGTTAGGTCATATCATTCAATCATTTAAAAAAATATTTAGAAAAATCTCAAAGTGTAGCTGGACCCATTTAACCAATTGAAATCACCATCCAAAATAGAAAATAGTTTGATTGGGGTTATATCTAGGTGATTTCTCAAATGTTGATTATGGTTAATTTTGGCCATCAATAGGTTGAGACCATTAGAAAGTCCAAGTACTCGTATAAGAAGAACAACGATAAAGATATTTTTTAGAAATATTGAAGGGTTAAAAACAATGAAAAGTTAGATTAAAGGATGAAGGTATTCGAACAAGCTTTCAAGAGAAATAATATTGAAACATATATGGAAAATAAACATGATAAAGATGAATACAAAAAGGAAGACACTCTTGGGAAAATAATGAATATTATTGATAAAATGTTGGGGATGTAAAGGAGATCACTTGCATAAGGGTTTCCTTGATAGATATGATGAAATGAGTACCCTACATAATTTCCAAGAGGATATCATAATGGAATACATGGGCATAAATATTCCAAGAATATATGCATCATTGGAGGATCAATAGGTAGAAAAATAGACCTATATGATTTAGGTGGAAGGTAAGATTATCAATTAGTTTGTTTCTATTTTAATTGGCTTCAAAGCAAGCCATATATACATTGATCCTAAATTATTGAATATATTTCATTTGATGAAAATAAAGCTTGAAATATCATGGTTAGTTTAGTTATCCATTGGAACCAAGAGAAGGATTAAGGAAATTCTCAAGAATTTTCCCATGAATTTGAATGGACTAGAAGAAAATGTTGTTTTGAATATAATACCATTGGGATATTATTACATTCTAATTGGAATGGAATGGTTGAAAAAGAATCTTGATTGTCATAATAAGGAATTTACATATTTGGATGAAGAAAGAAGGTGGAGCATTGTGTAAGGAATTCCAAGACCCATTTCCATAATGGAGATTTCAATGTTATAGTTCAATATATGTTGAAGGAAAGGATGTCAACATTATGTAAGTCACAAAGAGGATTAAAAAAATACCAAAGAGAAAAGGCTTGAATATTTTCCAGTGTTGCAAGGATTTAAGGATGTATTTGGATGAATATAAGGTTTTCCACCAAAGAGGGATACATATATTTATCTGTTGATTGATGCCTAAAATTGCTCTTTTATGAAGGATGCTTACAAAATGGGTACATTGGAACTAAAATAGTTACAAAATTAATTATGATACTTATTGAATAAAGGATTCATACACCCAAATATTTTATCTTTGAGAGCTAAAGTCCTTTTTGTGAAAAAGAAGGATGGAACATTGAGATAATGCAATAAATTTAGATAGCTGAATAAAGACACGATAAAGAGAAAACATCCTATACCTAAAATTGATGATCTCTTTGACCGTATAAGAGGGTAAAATAAATTCTCAAAGATAAAATTCATATTAAGATATCACTAAGTGAGTACTAAGGATGAAGATATAAAATGACAACTTTTAGAACAAGATATGAATGTTATGAGTTCATATTGGTGTCTTTTGGACTAAGAAATGCAAAATCTATATTTATTTTCTCAATGAATGGTATATTTATAAAATATTTGGATAAATTTTTTATTATATTCTTGGATGACATACTTATTTATTCCAAGACAAAGGAGGGGCATTAATATCATATAATATTAATACTATAAGTACTAAGGGAGAATCATTATTTGGGGCACATCTTTTAAGAAGAAGGAATAAAAGTGGATGTATAGATAACACCAAAAAATGTTTCAATAGTCAAATATTCTATGAGATTAGATGGATCCTATAAGAGGTTTATAATAGGATTTTCAGGAATTATTCATCCAATATTTGTTTCTTGAAAAGATAAGGGAACTAAAAATTGGAATGGATGGTAGAATGCGAAGAGAGAATTTAATTACTAAATAAACTTCTTACAAGTGCACTATCTTAAATATTTTTTATCCAAATGAGGTTTTTTCAATGTGTGCAAATGCTTGCAAATGACTTGGAAGAGTACTTAGAATGGACATGCCATTGGTTACGAGTCAAGGTAATTGAAAGAGTATGAGATAAATAATACCACACATGATTTGGAATTTGATACCATATATTGTTGCATTAAAAATGTAGAGACGTTACTTAAAGACAAAGAGATTTGAATTCAGGATATCCCATAGTGGTATAAAATATTTGTTTAAGAAATCAACTCTAAATTCGAGGAAAATGATATGGTTGGAAATTTTGAGTAGATATGACCTTGACATGAAGAACATCAAAGGGAAGGAGAACAAGGTTATTGATTTACTCAATATAAGAGTATATATCATCCACATGACAATCATTAGTGTGTATACTTTATAATTGGAAATCAGAAATTTGAAGAGAGTTGTTACAGGTCAACATTATCTTTAGGGAAAATAAAATTTCCAACAACAGGACCATATAAATTTAAAGAATACAAGCTACAAGAAGATGACATATTTATATATGAAATAAAGTGTATGTTCCTAATTATTAGGAATTGAGGAAATTAATCATGAAAAGAATGCACAATGTTCCATATGGAAGGCACCCTAGTTACTAGGAAATAATTTCACCAATAAGAAGTCAATATTTTTTTCCAAGAATGAAAAAGAAGGTAGTTGATTATATTTCCAGGTGCATGGAATGTCAAAGAGTGAAATATAAGGATAGGTATCGAACAAGTTTTGTACAACCATTTCCAATCCAAGAGTGTAAATGGTAAGTTGTAACCATTGATTTTATAGCCCAATTACCCAAGACAACAACACAACATGAATTAACACTGGTGGTATAATATAAATTGACAAAGCTAACTAATATAGCATAAATATACCTATTTCTAGACTACATGGAGTACCAAAAGAAGTTCATTTAAGTAAAGGTCCAATGTTTCCTTAAAACCTTTTGGAGATGATTATTTAAGGGATTTGGTATAATTCTAAATTTTACTACATCATATCACCCATAATCTTATGGAAAAATATAGATAATTAAGCAAGTGATTGAAGACCTATTGAGAATGTATGTGATGCATAAACCATTTAAGTGGGAAGATTGTTTGCATTTCATTAATTTTGACTATAATAATGTTTATCAAGATTCACTGTAAATGAGTCCATTTGAAGATTTATATGGTAGAAAATGTAATATGATAGTGAATTGGGATAACCCAACTGACAAAGTAATATTTGGGCCATAGTTTCTTAAGGAAATGGAGGAAAAAATGGTTCAACATGAGTAGAATTTAAATGCAAGTCAAGATAGAAAAATGAGTTACATAGGTAAGATAATGGCAACCAAAGAATTTATTGTGAGAGAAAATATGTTTTATAAACTGAAGCCAAAGAAAATGTCATTTAAGTTGGGTAGTTTTACTAAGCTAGTAATAAAATTTGTGTTCCATTTGAGATATTAGATAGAATAGGACCAATTAGATATATTATTTCCTTTTCTACTTCCATGAAAGTATATACTTCATTTCCTGTTTCTTTGTTTAAAAAATATGTGCATGATCCTAACCATGTTATTGGTTGGACTTTGATTTATGTGGAGCTATAAGGAGACTATGAGGTTTAACTAGTATGTATACTCTACATGAAGGTGCGTATATACACCTTTATGGTGTTGAGCACTAACTACAATGTTTAAATAAGGGGGAGAGGAACATAATACCTCAAGTTTTAAAACCTATTTTAATAATGTGTGTTTTTACATAATGAGAATTTGGAAAGCCTATTTATGTAAAAGTTTGAAATATTATTAATAACGTACGTAACAAACTATAGATAGACATGGAGAAGAGTATGGGGGCCATTATTTTACAAGAGGTTGGGGGGGGGAGATAGAGAGGAATTTTTTATTTATTAATATTTATTGTTTCTACATTTCAAATTGACTGAGAAAAATATGGTTGTGTTAGTTTGTTTTGAGGCCACATGGTGCTTGGAAGACATGCTATCTAACAACCCTTTTTTGTTGTTGGGGAGTGAGTCCATAATTACTCCATTCATTGTTATTACTCTGGGGAGGAGAAATGAGAATGATCATTCTACTACAGAGAGCCATTTTTGGTAGCTTTGTGTTAAATCTTATTATTATTTCAATATGTGAAATATTCCCAAGTGTGAGTGCATTGGAATTTTTTATGAATCCTTCCATGGTCCCTATCGCTAAAACTTCTAGTATTGAGATTTCCTCACAAAAAGAACCAAAGCCATGGAAGAAAATAAATATTCTAAGCGGGCTACATTGTAGAGAAATATTTCCCTTGCATTGAGAAAGTTGAAGGGGAAAGAGATTCAGAAGTTGAGATTTCTATTGGATTGGTTTTTTCCCGTTGGTATCTCTGATTGTTGTGTATTTGTGTGAGAAATTAGATCCTGCGATAGATTTTTAATGAGTGATGGAGTTGGCTTAAGCACCCATCCTTTTGGAATCATAGAATCATTTTGTTGGTGTCTTGTTGTAAAAAGTGAATGTGCAATAAATCCTATGATTAGGTGGAATGTCTAACCATTACAATAAGTTGTTGAATCCTATTAAAGGTAAGTGTTTTTGCGTTCATTGTATTTATGTTACTATGTTAATTAAAGGGTTATTTATCTTTTAATGTTATCTATGTGAATGTGCTTGCGTAACACAAATATTTAACATTCATATAATTTTATTGAGTTCTAATTTTTCCTACATGTTTTCTTGATTATTAAATATGGAATTATATGTTCAAATTTGCCTCAAAAAACCATATTTTGAGCCTACATGGGAATGGGGGTATGTTACACACAAAATGATACTCAATTATTTCTACATCATCACTCCCTTGTCAAATCCAAACCAACGGTCCTACTTTGGTAATACTTTGAATAAATAGAGGTTCCTTTTTGAAATGAAAGTTCCTTTTTCACATTTCCATGAAATGTTGAAAGTGCTTTTCAAAGCACTAATCTCCCTTTTTTGAAACAATTTTCCAATGAATACTATTTTTCTTGATTCATAGCTTAGGATCATATGTTTGTTGATCTTTTTTCTCGCTAATAAAAAAATTCAACCTCTTAGGGTTTGATAATAGGTTCCTCTTCATTTTTAGAGAGGTAGTACTCATCTTTCTAACACACTCAAATTTCCAATAATATCAAATAACTCATATACGTTCAAATCATACACTTATGAGTGGGCTTGGCATGGTAACAAGAATAGATATAAAAGATGTAAATATATAGAGATTCAACTAATCATGTGCATTCCAATCATCATTTATGAGATAATCATCATTGAAGAAAGACAATAGATAAAGGAAAAAGAATAATGGTTCATATATTCAGAGAGATATATAATAATTTCATTCGTGGAAATCATAAAGGGAATAATAAAGCAATCATGAGATTCATATCGCTTTAAAAAAAGTCTTAGAATCACAATTAAATAACTTTCTCTAAATGGATCTCTCTGCAAGAGTAAAAAATAATTTTACAAATTTAAAGTCTTGGAAACGTTATGTGCCTAAATAACACTTCAAAATACTAATACTTAAAGCTATAAAAGTAAATGCATTTTTCCCATAAGGGGGTTGGGATTAGGCTACTATGTACTAGAAAATAAAAATATACAAAACTGATGCGGAAGGAACTCTTTTCTATGTTAAAGAAGATGCTTCATTATATGGTTGGATGTCATAAATCTAATGGTTTGAAAGTTATTATAGATTAACAATATCTTATTGTGATTTACTTAACCATTGTTCCATATATTATTTTGTCAAAGGAATTGTTATGTCCTTCTTGAAACATCAGTCAATGATTTCCTCCTTGGTATTTTAGGAATCTTCTTGCAACTGTGTAGTTGTCTCTAACAAGTCTTCATTATAATTTACAAATGTATCTAGCTGCTTTTCAATCTTAATTTCTAGGAAATCAGTCAAGTTGTCAAATTTAGAACCCACTAAAGTTTTAATAACCTCTGACTCTTCTTATAATACATCTTTAGAAATGAGCATAGGTTCTCTAATCATG
Source organism: Pinus taeda (assembly GCA_000404065.3). Classification (NCBI taxonomy): domain Eukaryota; kingdom Viridiplantae; phylum Streptophyta; class Pinopsida; order Pinales; family Pinaceae; genus Pinus; species Pinus taeda. The sequence goes on from APFE030005907.1 coordinate 156,348, forward strand.
TGGGTCCCTTAAGGTAGTTGAAAACTTAAATGACCTTGAAAAAGACATTACTCTTTTACTCTCAATGTTTGAGAAATCAACAATGGACTCCTCTAACATCTCAATTCTAGAAAACCAGCCAACTTTGATATACTTTAGCCTTTTAGGCCCTAGGAAACTTTGCTGCATCCTTTAGAATTCAATAAGTAGGATGATATTGTTCACAAAGGATTATAATTTATTATCAGTAATTTTTTTTTATCATTTTCCAGATCTTTTTAAGATTATTAAGAAATGAATGAATTCTTTATGGAAAATTCCTCAAGTGTAGAGTGATTTCCCATAGTTCTTCAACAATATCCATTCTCTTTATATTTTTAATTATATAATAGGGCATGATTCATGTTAGAAGGTGTGCCACTTTTCTTATTTTATAGGTTGTTCTAGGTGTATTTTCCATAGACTCAGGTGCTTTGATAGCTAAGGGTCTTGTGAACAAATGCGTTATATTAAGAGATTCTTTCATCTCATTTATTCTCCTTTCTATTCATAGATATTTTCATCCCTGTTCCATAACAAAGTGAGCTAGAACTTCACCAATAGTTTGCTGTAGCTTCAAGAGTTCGTTTGCTCATATTTCCAAGACATCCACTTTTTCTCTCATCTAATTAATGACATTTTAATTTTTAATTTTTACTCTTTCAACCCCTATCTTCATATTACCTTGATCATGATGAGCCTTATAAATGGGTAATTATATGGGCTCATTTTACCTCCTAACCTAGTCAAATCAACCATTCTCTTAGCTCATTGTATTGTTTTCTGATTATATTTATTCTTATAGGGTGAGTTGAGTTAGTTATTATGCCATGTGGTCTAACATGTACTTAATGCAAATTATTGATGGATTTCGAGGTCAAAGTCAAGGATCTAGTGGTCAAACTGTAATAATAACTTGAAGTAGACAAAAGAGAGGACTTATATGAGGGAATCCCCCTCATGCATCACTCCTCACTTTGAATTCCCCTTCATTCAGATCAGAGTACAAGCAGACGAATCATGCACTAGAAGGCAGTCGAGCAAGTGGAAGATGATTGATAGTTATATCGCGTTTTGGGAGCCAAGCCTCCCTGATTTTAACGAAGCTGTTGGTAGCTTCAGATGTATAAGTTTAGAGGCCTAGGGCCTCACTAGGGTCGATTTTTTTTTTTCTTGTGTAAACTCTGCTCAAATTTTGAGCTTACTATTTCATGACAGTTTTATGTAACCTTGCTATTTTTTGATAATGAAGATGGAATCCTTTTTGAGCTAGCACTGAGTTACCTAAGAGGGCTGAATCTCTTGGGTTAAGGCCCAATCCAAGCACCCAATCTCCTCTTTACTTGTATATGTATGCTTTACTGTAGTTTGTAGATTAGTGTTCTATTAGATGTATTTCTCTTATGGTTAAGAATAGTTTGCTTTTGATGATTTAGTAGCTTGCTTCCATTTGTGATTTTTGTAGTAGGTTAAGAAGTGATCAGAGAAGATTCAGAAGGCTAGCAACAGTTCCTTGGCCTCTCTTCCTCCCTTCGGGACCATGACTTGAGGCAAATACTCTCTTGCTACCCCAAAAACACAGATTTTCCTCATTCCTTGGACTTCTAGTGTTTGCAGCTCTCTAGTAGGGTGATAGTCTAGTTTTGCTTTGCTTTAGATCTTCTTTTGTTGGGTGTGGAGCCTGATTATCTTCTATATTCAAAGGTTTCAGCCGGACGTATACCCCAGGAAGACTGTACACCCCTCCACGCAAGGGGGTGCGGGGGGGACTTGTCCCACCTGCAGGGGTGTGGGGGGGCTAATCCCCCCCTAGCTGGGGTGTCTGAGGGCTAGCGGTCCCCTGGCAAGGGTTCAGGTGTAGCACCCTCGAAGTTAAAAATAGATGTAAAATTGCCTTGTAAAAGTCTAGTAGTTTCTAGTCAATCTAGGCCGTTCATTAGGCAGATGATCTGACAATAGAAGTTATGTTTAATTTAGGTTTTTTTGACCTAGAAGGTAACCCCTCACTATATATGAGGGAATTGTATTGCGTCTATGTATATCTGTATTCTGAGTGAGGAAGAGAGAGGAGATATAGAGCGAAGAGGGTGTTACAACGTATTTGTTGTAGGTTGTATCTCTTCAGTTTGCTAGATAATATAATAAAATAAGAACTGGCTATTTCTCCATGGACGTAGCCCAAACTGGGTGAACCACGTATATCTGTGTCTCTCTTGTTTCATGCGTTTTCTGTGTTTATATTTCTGCAATATTTTATGTGTTCCATTGCTCCATAATATATAATTTTCTAACAATTGGTATCAGAGCTAAATGTCTATTTGGCTAATAAACTCACAGAAGAGAAGGATTCCTGGTTTGAGTGGGAGCAATGGCAGAAGATGGTAGGTTTAGGGTGAAAAAATTCAATGGCCAAAACTACCAGTTGTGGAAGATGTATATGGAAGATTATCTGTATCAGAGAGATCTGTACCTACCATTGAGCAGAAAGACAAAAAAGCTGACAAGTATGATAGACATAGAATGGGATATTCTTGACAGAAAGGCACTTGGAATAATACGGCTGTGCCTAGTAGTGTCGATAGTGTTTAATATTTCAAAGGAAACAACAATAGACTGTCTAATGTCAGCATTGGCCAAACTATATGAAAAGCCTTCAGCCTCAAATAAGGTATTTCTTATGAAGCGTTTATTTAATATGAATATGTCAGAAGGTGGATCTGTTGCAGACCATTTAAATGATTTTAATATAGTTACAAGTCAGTTAAGTTCTGTAGGGGTAAATTTTGATGATGAAGGTAGGAATTTGTTATTTCTGTGCTCATTTCCAGAAAGTTGGAATGGTTTAGTTATGGCTATTAGTAACTCTATCTCTGGATCTAGTACTTTAAAGTTTAATGATGTTGTCAGTGCAATCCTTAGCGAGGAAATGCGATGGAAAAGCTCTGGTGAGACATCAGGTAATGCTTTGACTGTAGAGACTAGGGGAAGAAA
>APFE030005907.1:180589-225547 GCA_000404065.3 Pinus taeda
TTAACTCTAGCACCAAGGTACAAGAAGGAAATTCATAGCAGCTAGCTCACCATGGCCTAATGAAAATCCTAGTAGAAGAAGCCCTCCATACCCTTATAATCCCTATAGCATGGGAAGTTTTTAGAAATATGACAGTTGAGGATGACATCAAGGCATTAACCTATGATGTCAGTCCTATTGTCAGTGAGGAGGGAGAACAACAAGGAGGATAAGATGAAGCCATTGGTGACATAGCAGAGAAAGAGAGGAAGGAGGAAATAAAAGAAATAGAGGAAGGGAGAGTTGAAGAGATAGAACAGGAGGTAGAAAAAGAGACAGAGCAGGAGGAGGAAAAAGTGACAGAAGAGGGAGAAAAGGAGGTAGAGAGGGAAGAGAAAAGAGAAAAGTCCCCTGAAACATTGAAAAGAGAAGTAATAGTTGCCCTCACTTCCCTTAGTACACCAGTCAAGCAAAAGCAGAAGAGGAAAAGAAAAACCTCCATGTGTTTCAGGGCAAGGAAGAGTACCAATTTAAAATAGACAAACCTCAGCCCTCATCAAAGACTCCCATTAACATTGAAGATTCACCATCAACTAAGGTGAAAGAATCTCCTTCCAAGAAACCCATAACCTATGAAAGGAGGACTACAAGATCTTCTACATGGAAGGGAAAGGTAATTCTATAGGACCCCAAACCAGACCTATAGGAGGCTAAAACAGTCCTATAGGAGACACTGTCCAAACTAATGGAGACACAAAAAATTGAGGAAAATATAGGAGGACAACTAGAGGTGAAAGAAAAAGCACAAGAGCTACAAGACCTGACCCCTAGCCTAATCTTGACTCCTATTATAGACTACTTGAGGGAGGTAAGATAATCCCATAGAAATTTGCACTTCCATTGTTTTTCGAATTGGAAAAAGAGAGAGTGAGAACGCATAGGTGGATGCAGATATCCAAGTCCGAAGGAGTTGAGGATATTGGCCACATGGAAGACAAACTTAGGGAAATGGGCAAGGAATTGTGTTCTCTCAGAGACAGAGAAGCCATTACAAGAAGCCACCTTGAGAATGAGAATGAATTACTAATGAGGCAGTTGCAAGAGAAATAGTCATTTGGCACACATGGCCAGCTTATTCATAGAAGCATTACAATGTAGAACACCAGTCAAATCTTATGGCCTCTATATGAAGGATTAATGGATTCAATTCCAAATAAAAACTTTGGCACAAAGAGGCATAATGCCTTTCCAATACTACAGGTGATTCATGGATTTGTGACCAAAGCACCTCCGAGGACAAAGAAAAGATGGCATAGTTCTATCTACACAACATGGCCCTCACAGACCTGAATGTGTGGGACCCTAATGCCAAGCTAAGGGATATGCAATTAATGGCCATGGCGTCATGGATGAACCATGAAGAACTGAGGGCAAAAGAATGAAAATATTTTTAATAAAAGAGCAGAATGAACCATTAGTGATAAGAGTTGAGCCATCAGATCCTATGGAACTCATTAGCACACACAACTTGCTTGCCAATGACCCTCAGATTGCCCCTAAATATCTAACCAATCAGGAACAAGCCATTGCACACTTTGAGGATATGCTTAGGCTACTTGGGGATGATTGTATGCATGCATGCATGAGAAGATGGAACAACCTACCCCACAACTTGTAGATCATAGAATACCATTCCCCCATGACACTGAAGGAGGCATTGAAAAGAATGCAAATGTATAAGCGCTCCATGCAAAGGCTAAAGGTCAACTGGATTGGCCTCAAACTGAGTCCTCCACTCATGTTACACATGTTGGAAGGCAGAAGAGAAGAAGAAAAGGAGAAGTGGAAGGACATAGAAAAAAATGCTATATTTTATGGAGAACATGCACAGACCACATCAAAATCCTGGAATGCCAGGGAGGCCACTAGGGCCATGAAAGACCAAGAGATTGATTAGGTTGCTCAAAGGATGAACAACACCTTCAGTAGGGGGTGATGATGAGCCTCATAAATGGGTAATTGTATGGGCTCATTTTACCTTCTAACCTAGTCAAATAAACCATTCTCTTAGCTTAATGTATGATTTTCTGATTATATTTATGCTTATAGGGTGAGTTGAGTTAGTTATTATGCCATATGGTCTAACATGTATTTAATGCAGATTATTGATGGATTTCGAGGTCAAAGTTAAGGATCTAGTGGTAAAACTGCAACAATAACACAAAGTAGATAGAGGAGAGGACTTATAGGATGGAATACCCCTCATTTATTTCTCCTCACTTCGAATTCCCCTTCATTCAGCTCAGAGTACAAGCAGCTGAATCATGCAATAGAAGGCAACCAAGCAAGTGGAAGATGATTGATAGTTATCTCAAGTTTTGGGAACCAAGCCTCCCTAATTTTAAGGAATTTGTTGGTAGCTTTAGATGTATAAGTAAAGAGGCTTAGGGCCTCACTATGGTCGACTTTTTTTTGTTTTGTAAACTCTGCTCCAATTTCGAGCTTACTATTTTATGACAATTTTATGTAATCTTTCTATTTTTTGATAATGAAGATGGAATCCTTTTTGAGGTAGCACTGAGTTACCTCAAAGGGCTGAACCTCTTGGGTTAAGGCCCAATCCAAGCAGCCAAGCTTCTCTTTACTTGTATTTGTATGCTTTACTTCAGTTTGTAGATTAGTTTGTTGTTACATGTATTTCTCTTATGGTTAAGAATAGGTTGCTTTTGATGATTTAGTAGCTTGCTTCCATTTGTTATTTCTGTAGTAGGTTAAGCAGTGTTTAGAGAAGATTCAAAAGGCCAGCAATAATGCCTTGGCCTCTATTTCTCCCTCTGGGACCATGATTTGAGGCAAAGACTCTCTTGCTGCCCCAAAAACAGAGATTTTCCTCATTCCTAGGACTTCTAGTGTTTGCAGCTCTCTAGTAGGTTGATAGTCCAGTTTTTCTCTGATTTAGATCTTCTTTATCATGTTAACTTACTGATTTTCAATACTAATTTTTCATGCTTTCCTTTCTTATAGTATTTCCTAGCATTTCCTTCTATACATCATAGTTTAGGCCATTTTAATGCAAAACTCTATTTTTCCTAGGATGCACTCATTTAATTGGTTGCTTGATTTTCTTAGTTGACTCTTAGTTTCTATGCAGTAGATCTCTTCTAGAAGTAGGCCAACTTACTAGCAATCAAACCCTCCATCTGATCCATGCCCTATGGGTCTCCTAAACCTCACCTCAATTCTGCCCTAGTTTCCTTCATTTTTCATAGAACGTCTTCCTCTCTCCTTGAGAAAAAACAATCATATTTCTCTCTCTTGGTGATTCATGGTAGACCTTAGGCAGCCTAACACCTCATTCAAACCTTCATCCACCTTTTCCACCCACTCTCACACCCTCAAAATAGCGAAAATTGCTCTCAGCCTCCTCTTGTAGGCCTCCTATAGTTTCCTTGTTTTCCTCCTGTAGTTTTCCTGTGTCCTCTTGTAGTTTTTCTTGTAGGCTTTCTTTTGAAGGCCGAGTGTGGGAAAAGCCTCCAGAAGGCCACCTAATACTTCCTAGTACCCATCCTCACCATCCTACATCCTCCCAAACTCAAAAACCACCCTCTAACGCCACCTGTTCGTTGCCACACTCACACACAATAAATTAGATGCATGTTAAATTTACATAAAAACACACAAAAATCCAAAAACATGTTTTTTTCTTATTTACTTCCAGAAATAGCATGGTTAGAATTTGTTTACTTCCTTGAGTAGGTAATGGCATTTCTTTCATGCTTTTCATAGTGTTTTTGGCAAAAGTAGAATTAGCTTGTTATTAAGGTTTACTAGGTTTTGCTTTACATTCCAGTCTTTTTCCTTTCTGTAGTTAGAATAGCATATGTAGAGTAATCTTTCTTTCCTTCTATCACACATAGAGCTTCTTCTAAAATCTATAAAATTTTTCTTGAGCTCCTAGTGATCTCGCGTTGGCTGACGAAGTGACAACATACAATGAGAACTAGTACTTGTGCATATAGCACCAACGCTTCCAAGTTTGTTACAAACTACTAGGTTGATAAAAGTAAAGTTGGTAGCCCAAGAGTTGCAACATTCTTGCTGCAATACTAGTGCCCACCAAATCATAATTCACATCCTTCAGGGTTTGTGGATGGTCATAAAAGATAACCATTTCTTCTATTATATCTCTAATGATTCTCTAGGTTTCAACCAAGCAGACTATAACCCAATAAAGTTGTGGATAACTATGAACTTCCATATTAGCTAACCCTTTTGTAGGTTGATCCTGTTTAGATATTTTACTCTTGGATGATATAATAATGTGTGAGCTTTATAGGACCACATTGGGAGGTGGCTTCCCTCCATATCCTCCACTACGGTGCCTCTCTCTCTCTCTCTCTCTCTCTCTCTCTCTCTCTCTCTCTCTCTATTTTTCTCTCCCAAAGTAACACTAGTTTCTTCAACGTTGTTTTCAACGAGGGTTGGTGTTTCTATCTCCTTTAATGGCCCTATGTGACTTTCTCTACTTTCTTCAGTAATTCTAATAAACAAATTTCCATATATAACTATGTGAGGTGCTTCAATCTCTCTCTCTCTTTTTTCCCTCCCAAAGTAACACTAGTTTCTTCAACATTTTTTTCAACGAGGATTGGTGTTTCTATCTCCTTTAATGGGCCTATGTGATTCTCTCTCTCTCTCTCTCTCTCTCTTCTCTCCCTCCTCCCCCTCCCCAAAGTAACACTAGTTTCTTCAACATTTTTTTCAACGAGGGTTGGTGTTTCTATCTCCTTTAATGGGCCTATGTGACTTTCTCTACTTTCTTCAGTAATTATAATAAACAAATTTCCATATCTCACTATGGTGAGGTGCTTTAAAATATTCCCTCTAGATCGAATCCTTGGATTTCCTCAGTTTTAGTTAAATTAAAAAAATTTCAGTGACTTGGAAAATTCTACTGTGAGCTGCATTTTTAATAGTTAGTTCTCCCACAATAAAAAGGATGAAATAAATCACTTATTTTTATTTCTTTCAAATAATATAAGCCATGGATTATATGGTCTACATACTTCGAAAATGAGGTATTTTTCCAATACAAATTCAGGAAACAACAAAGGCTTATCTTAGAATCCATATATATATATATATATTAACCAATGTGTTTTTATATGATTCTTCATGTATGAATTTTCCCCTAGAGGAAGGCATGTGATTCATTTGAAATTATGTTGGTTTGTTTCTCAATTATCAGATAACTAACTTCTTTAACAAAATAATCTTTTATTTGAAAAGAATGAAATGGGGCCTTATGTTTCCATAAAACTAGATAACAAAATTATAGTAATTATAGGTCTAGATTCAAATTGTTCTTACAACGTAAACAATGGAAGCTATGCCAAGAGAATAGGGCCATGACCAAATACGTTATCATTAAAAAATTATGAGTTTTGGATAGATTGGTGAGCTAGAAGTCAATATTAGTAGAGATGAGGTCTTCCCGCTAAAAAAAATATCTTTAAAATAATAATGTAATGCATAAATAACATAAATAGGGACATTTGCAATAGTTTTTACCCCATTACTAGGAAAAAATGTGATGAAATATCTTTGAATGGCTTGATAAATATTGTAATATTTAAGAAATAAATGTTAGAAGGAACTTGCACATAAGGCATGATGAACTCATGAATAATGTTCATTTTTCCAACCTAGGAGTCCAAGAAAGTATCAACCTATGATTACATAAATATATTTGTAGGTTTCAACAACTTGAGGAGCTTCCTAAATGTTCTTAGGCTAGGAAGGCCTGATTCTTCTTAGCTCCAAGATTTATAGTTCTATTTTTTGGATCAAAATTCCATGTACATAAATAAACCATTTCTTTGAAATCAAAGACCCTAGGGATACATACAGTGTTTTCTAGTCGCATGATCCAAAGTTTGTTATTTCTTTTCTTATCTTGTGACAAGTTCAAATACCACTAGTATCTAATTGACTTGTGAATTTTTTTATCTACATGAGCAACTAAATTGAATGTACCATTACAAATTGGCTCTCTTTTCTTTCTAGTAGCCATTTTTGTGTTGTACTTGACGAAATATGACTTGATCAGTAAAGCTCTTTAGTGAGTTTTAGTTGTTAACTCCTCATTCTTGATGCATTTACTAATAATATAATAAGATACTCTTGTGCCTATATTGGTCGAGGAAAATTAATAAGTAGAAGTTACTAACCATTATCATATTTTATGAGGAGTGATACGAAACATATCTTGAAATATGATTTTCATTGCATTACCTTTTTTAAGAGATAAATTCCCTTTATTGATGCTTTAAGTGACCTCCAAATGAACAAAAAGGGGAGTGAGATAGTAAGGGTGGTTGAGTGATTCCATGACATGAGATATTCACAATTAATGTTAAATAATGAAAAAGAGAGACAATGTATATATTTTTTGGAGTCCCTTGTTGTGCCAAAGATGAATATTTATGGAGGGATGATATGTAGAAGTGGGTGTGAAAAAGGGTAAAATGTGGAGAGTAAGTGTGCATAATAAGCTGTGCAGAGGCAAAGTGTGGAGAAGTAATGTGTAGAGAGATATGTGCACATAGATTACATGCACATTAGAAAATTGACTAAGAGTGGTGTATAAAGGAAAGAGTGCAGATGAACTTAAGTAGAACTTCTTAATGGAATTCTCTTTCCACATAACACTAGATTTTTTTGGGTCAACAATATTATATCCTTCAACGTTTTTTTGTAACTTCAAATTAAATTTTTCATTTTTTTACATGTATCCATGTGTTATGCTCTCATATCCTCAAGGTAAACCCAAGTTGAAACTGGACTTTGTGCTTCTACGTGGAGTTGTTCTATCTCTTGCTTGGCAACCTACAAATTCTGTGGCAATTGCTCATTCTCGGCGTCAAATACTGAATGTTTGATCTTTTTCCTCTTGCAAAGTCCAAGTTGGCTTCAACAATGGCATTCATATGCTTCCTGACACCCACACTATCTCCCTTTCTCTAACAAATGTCGATGATGTGGGATCATATTGAAAATTCTTTCCTCGTGCTTGTATAATCCTCTTTTGGAACTCAACGAATGACAAAATGTACACATCCATTACTAGATCATCATAAATGGGAACAACATTTTATTTTCCGCTCGGGCTTGGCTCTGTTGCTTGAGGTGGTGGATACTAAATGGTGACCCATAGTGTGCTCGGAATTATATTAACATCTTCATTCCATGACTCTTGTTCCATATCCATGTCTATTACTTAAAGAAGGTGATCAATTTGTTGAGAAAGCTCTTGATCCTGCATCTATTCACCTTCCTCCTCAACTGTTGGCTGGTTCTGTTCCTTCTCTTACACTCGTATCATTCTTGTTTCTTCTTTCATTACTCGTTTCCTTTCTTCTTCCTCCTGCCTCCTCTTCTCTTGTTGTTCCCTCCTCTTCAACTCTTGTTCTTCCTTCAGTTTCTACTATGCCTCTTATTACTTTAGTTATTCTTCCTACAACCTCTTCTTTTCTCTCTTCCTCTACTCTCCTCTCTATATCCTCTACTTCCTCTTTATTTATGTTGCTAAAGATTCTTTCATGATAATAGTATTTGCTTTCATATTGGAGTTGTGTTCTCCCTTTGGATTGTTAGAAATCTCTCTCTTCCCCTTGTCCTGAATGGGATTGTTTCCTTCTATTGTTATTTCTTTTGGAATTACTGTCATCTATGGAGTAGCCTATGAAGTCCATGCTAAACTAACCAGCTCATAGAGTTTGAAGGCATTGTACCAATTCCTCCAAGGGTCCTCCTCTAGCCAAATAAATACCCCACTGCTCGACTCAAAGTAAATTCTCACACAATGGTCTCTACAAATACCATAAGGATCATATGGATTAAAGTCCCAAGTATTGAATGAAAACCTGACTATCTCCTTTCCCTTGAAATCCACAAATTTCAAGTTCTTTATCTCACAGAATCCAATTTTCAAAGGAAGAGTGGACGATGGTGCTTTCTTCTTCCTATGCAAATCTGTTGACAACCCTCTTGCGAGATGATATGACACTTCTTGCATGACAAGCTTGTCGATGGCATACCTTGGTAAAACATGTAGAGACTTCTCTCCGCCGAACACTCTAAGGAAGCTGCCACCTAGTGAGGCATACCAATCTACGATGTCCGCTATTTCTTCCATTTCTCCTCACTACATATAAGGTGGTTCCTCTTCAAAGATAAGATTGTAAAGCAGGATGATGAAGTGGTTAGTTAGTTGTTCCATTAGTCCTCAACGACTACAATATGAAAGAAACCTGCAATAGATATGAAGGGAAGATTCTAATGGTTTCCATGTCTAGTTCATGCCAGGGAACTATTGTTGTGCATAGATCGCATCTAGTAAATATGCATACATATAGAACCTTGGGCCCTTAACTGTCGAGAAAATAAATCTGAATAGTTGAATGGCTTCCCTTCATTCACAACATGGTTCAATAAGACTTCCCACACTTAAGGAAAGGTCTCCACGCTCTACTGACCATGGATCCTACAAGCTAAGATAACCAAGAGTAGGAAAGCCTTCCTCAGGGACTTTGTCTTGTATAAATGGGTGGGTGTCTGTTGAAACTTTGATGGATCTTTCATCGAGCCTTTGGAAATGTCCCTTGTGTTCACATAGCTTTTGGTGGCATAGAAGAATGCGTCCATGAGCTTCACTGGCTCGGGAAAGTGATACATGAGCTGATAATGTTCTGCCCAAAAGGTGGAAAGTTTATGTCCATTGGAACTGCTCAATGTCATGGTCTTCTCATTCATGTGTAAGACTATCCAACTGATAACATTTGCACATGGGAAGGTTGGATATCTGCATGCAACCTTATGTTGTCCTTTCTACCAGATACTAAGATACACCTGCGATCCTCTAGAGCTTCCTCAAGTCTCTTTACTTAAAGAGCTTCATTAAATTTCTCCCATGTTATTGTTGACCCCTTTTCTATAGATAATTGAGTGTCTACATACATTGGCAATTCTACTCTTATTTGCTCAACTACTTCCCCAGTACTTCTTTCAGTGGTCTCTTTGGAAGCAAATATCTTTGGTGCCATGGTAACAATGACTTCTTGAGAGAATTTCTTCACAAGTTTAGTACTTAATGGAAAAAAAAGGACACTCATGGAAAGAAAACATTAGCTTCAACAAATCTACCTTCAAATCATGATTAAGCAGCAAACCAGGAAACTCGAGAGAAGGATTGTGCAATTTCTATAAACAAGGGAAACTAGCTGACTGTGGGAACTGCACACTATGTAGTACTAGTAGCCAAGAATGAAGCTTGAGTCTTGGGACTATGCAATGTACAGTCCCAATCTAGGCAGAGACTGGGAGAGTCTACACATTCCATAGTATCGGTGGCCAAGGTGAAAATATGACCCCTAGAACTTTGCAATGTGGAGTTGGAGCCAACTTCTACTGCACACTGCATAGTTCTAGAGGCCAAGCTTGTGGCTTGAGCTTTAGGATTTTGCAATGTCCAACTGGGCGAGGGAATATCTAGCCAAAGCAAGTGCAAATTTCCCTTATGGAAGTGTGAAAAATGAGCATAAGTGAGTGATGATGTGAGGTTGAGTGAAAAAATGACTAATTATAAGTACATCCATGTAAAAAAAGAGCAACAACTAATAAAAATTGAGTATGTGAGGAGAGTTTTTGTAACGATGACCATTGGTGCAAAAAGAGGAAAAACGATGTGACACTTGTGAAATGCAAATGAAAAATTAAAACAAAACTTCTACAAGTTATAACAAGTTAAAATGGTAACAACTACAAAGAGAAATAAGTAAAACAAGCTCACACAAGTGAAACGATCATAAGCGCTAAAAAAGCAGCAAAAGATGACAAAAGCGAAACTCACCCAGAAAAGTAACGAAAACCTCAATGAAGGTTCTTTGATCTGCTCGTGAATGTTAGATCTTCAATATCAAATGTGAAAATTATATCTAGATGCATTGATTAAGTATATTTGAGCGAATTAGGGTTTATGACATGCATGCCTAAAATCAAGGAAAAATCAACACTTGGAGGAAGTTTCTAAAAATAGTGAAAGTGCCTCCTTCGGGATACTAAAAATAGATCCCTATTATTTAGGGATTCTTATTTTCCTATTCAGGGGAACTTTCCATGCACATTGTCAAGAAAGAATATGCAATTCTGGGGAATTGGGCAACTTTCCAGCTCATTGTATTGCATAATTTCTGAGTCCAGTCAAAGATTGTGAAGATTCTAGGCTCCATGTTGGGTTTCCTTCCATGAATGCACTATTTCTAAGCTCAAGGATGACTATTAGTCAAAACTGCACAATTAGTATCATCAAGGCCACTTGTCCTCAAGGATTGCGTAGTTTATGGAGGAAAGCCCAATACTGTTGTGAAACCAAGTCAGGAGATGAAGTTGTGAGTTAGAAAGATCAAGTAAGTGTAGAAACAAGCAAACACAATCAAAAATAAAAAATATAAGTGTCATTCATAACTTGAATACCTGAATCAGTGCAAGGTTAACTCTTGTGGATAGGAAGGAAGCCTCCAAAATTGAAGCGTAAGCAATATTTTGTAGGGTGGTTGTAGCCGCTACAACATTGGCGACACACTATTAGAGCTCTATCTCTCTTTATGGATCTTGTCTCATGAAAAACAAGTCTAACACTTTTGGACATATTTTTTAGTTCATTGATTATCACAATTTCTTCACCTAGCTTGAGTTAACGATATAGTCCCTATCATTCTCTTCATTGGAATCACACATACCAAGCCAAGTCAGATTGTGTTGTTTCGATTAGGGATGAGGAGCATATAAATGCACAAGTAAAAGATATTTTCAGAGTCTTATTTTTCATCTCTGATGTTGCTCCATTGCCAACAGGCCTGGACAATACCTTGACAGAGTCACTTCAAGAACAAAAAATTTGCTTCACTACCAGTGAGCCTAGATAGTACCTCGAAAACATTTCTTTCTTCACCTCTATGCGTAGGAAGCCTTTCTCTTCTTTCGTTCTTTATTTCATTTTTCTTTTTTTTCAAAGAACTATGCATAGGCACTTATTTATTTCATGGGGCGAAAGAAGGATCCCGAATTATTGAGAGCATAAGAGGTTGTCCCTTCAACCACTATGACATAGTTGTTAAGGTTTTCCTCCCCTCCTTACTCTACTCTAATTAGTTGACAACTATTAAATAAAAATAGAAGACATAATAGAATAGATGGTACTAGTTAAAAGTGAAAGCATCTTGATTTCACGTGTGACTTTATAAAAAATGAATGTAATTTCCATCAGAGTATCATCGACCAAAAGAAATTCAAGATTTGCATAAAGAGAGGGAATAAATAGATAACCAAGCATTGATAGTAGTACAACTTCCTCTTAGAATTCAATTTTCTTGTCTGATAATCCAAACATGGTCTCAAGCGAAAGCTATCCTATGACTAAAAATAAAACAAAAAAAAGGGAAGAAGCGGATCGAAAAGTGAAAGAAAGAAATTTAAAGAAACAAACAAGAAAATCAAGAAACTACTCCTACTCCTAACCTAACAGTGAATAGGCCAGACTCACATGAAATGATACTTCCAATGCAGCCACTGATGCATTGGATGGACTATGTACACGAGGGAATACATGTCAAGAAATATATATACAAACATAACAACAAACAAAAATATAAGACAATGCAAACAAAAAATGTTCAAAGTTTGAAATAACTCATAGAAAAGAAAGAAAGAAACACTCATGGGAGACATTTTGTGGGTGCATGGTGGTGTGTAGATACTATGACATGAAGACATGCAAGCACAAACTTTAGAATTATAAAAATGAATGAACATAGAGAAATTTTTCTCTTTGCAACCGTGTTTGCCACATATGACTCCTCGAATGATTGAGTGATAAGATCATGTGATATAGTTGGAGAATGAAAAAAGTGTAAAACAAATTATTTTTCAATGTGTACAACAGAGTGATGAGGAGCATTGAAATATTCAACCAATTTATCATCAGAAGTAGAACTGACCTCGAGACTACAAGAACCTGACATAACCATAAGCTCAGGTTGAAGTTCCTTGATAACTTCGGGAAGTTTCAATTCACCAGAAGATGGACCATCAAAGATCACTGGCTTGGAAGGATAAACAATGGAAAAATAATAATCATGATCAAAAGAATCAATGAAAATATCATGACAATCATGATCAGAAAGTTCAAGATTATAATTAACAGAGGCATCCTCATTATCTGATGAATCGTAAAGAGGGTATGATGGAGAATGAGAAATTTCACCCTTTATATTTTAGAAATAAAAGATGAGAGATTAGACAGATCAGGGAAAACAATTTTTTCATCTCTGCCTTAGGATGAAAAACTAAAATTCCATGTGTTCTGGGAATGATGGAAAGTAGTAACATGAATAGAAACTGATTTTTCAAAAGATTCAACATGACCGACAAAATCGTGGAAAATGTCAGGATCATGCAAAAGAGGTGCAGGGTGCGTAAGGAAGGAGGTCATCCTTCATTGTAGATTCTTATTCAGATTTAGATTGCCACACATACTTATCGAAAATGACATCGCAGGTTGGTTGTTCAACACCAAATCCATCCAGAACTCGATCCTCATGAACATCGAAAGAGAGATTCAAAACAAGTGAACACAACACATCACAATCTAGAGGATCAAAGGGACACAACCATCCAACTCACAGTCCAAACATACACTGAAATTATGAGTATGTGAGGTGGGAAAAGATGGTTCTATATCAATAGATGAATTCTCAACTTCTCCCACCTCAACCTATAGAACTAGAGATTTTTGATGAAAATGGGATGGAGGTTCACTTGGAATAACAACCTCGTATGTCACATATTTAGAAGCTCTAATACCAAGGTATGTTGGGAGAGGTTCGAAAGATTCAAGATCGTGTGTATTTTCTGAAATTTGAACAAGATATATGAATTTGTCTACCAAGAATGACTAATCAAAATCATCTTCTATAAATTCAAAGTAGAAATGAATAAAACGATCATAAAAATCCTAAATAGATTCATCAAGTGCTTTTCAAAAATTCAAAATTTTCTTGCATAGATTTTTATGATCATAGAAATCAAAAGAACGAAATAACTCTATAAAAAGTTGTTCGAAAGAGTCAATGGATTCATTAGGAAATGTGTTACACCATTCTAGTACATGCCCTCCAAAGGTGAGAATGAACAACCTACACCCAAAATCATCATAGTGGATGTTGTGCTTCGTGAAAAAATCAAGAAAATGTGCGGTGTGCTCAAATAAGGTTGTTTCACCCTTGCCATTGAATTTCAAATTAGACAAGTAATCAATAATTATCGTCGGCACCATCAGATTTGTGTGTCTGGAAAAACATGTCGGGGTTATGATTTGGGGAGAAGTCATTAAATGTGTGAAAAAATTCAAAACAAACTTCAATAGTGTATCTTGTCATCTAGCCCTCCTTTTATTGCCATAAATGTTGATGGTCTTGGACCTGCCAAAATTCAGAGGATCTCCTCGATACGAAGTCCCAACTAGACCTCACACTGTTTGGAACAAGAGTCCCAATAGTGGATGGTAATGTTATGCCTTAACTGTAAAAACATGTAGAGTTAAGTACAATAAATTTTGTGAGAGCGAGTGTGTGACTGTAAGGAAAATTCAAGTGTGATGCATGAAGGTTCCAACACATGAAGGGAAAAGGAAGTGTGCCCCTTGGAAGCTTGTAATAGTACACATTTTTAAAGGAACACATGAGCGTAATGACATCACAAGCTAAGATGCGTCATGGTCCACAAGTTAAAGTGTTGAATTAATAAAACAACATGAATTCAATAAGATTCATACAAATGAAAATGAAATAGTTCATAAGCATAAGTGTAAGTTAAATAAAATACATTGCAAATACAACAAGAACAATCCTACTATATTCACAACATATGCATGAAAGTGTTATGGCTTTGATTTTTATTATAAGTGAATGTTCTATTCATACATACACCATTGACGACCACTAGCCCCAATAGTGGAACATTAAAGTCAAGAACAATTGGTCCTCCAAAGAATTATACTCACTCTGTGCTACGGAGAAGCCACGGCTCTTCACAATACTTTGAAGCTCCTTCTAAGCCTAAGGGTAGCCAAAAGCTTGGATCCCAAAATATTCTTACATAAGGTATGAGGTTTTATTTATAAGAAGAGGGGGTGACTATTCAACTCTCATTTATGACCTTTGGACTACCCTCATGACTCTTCAATTTATTTAAAAAATGACTAATTACATTACATCATGGCTCCTCATATTCCAATATTGACACTTGGAATTTCACTTACAACATAATTAAAAAAAATATTACATTTTCCACTTGTACCCATATAAGACAAAATAGGGTAGAGACAACTTGAAAACCTAACAAGGCACAACACTATGATGCTTGAGTTTGGGAGAAATCTAGTTGAACAACCTCCACTTGCTACTTCTCAGTCATATATTGGTGCCAAGATCGGTATTGTCTGATGATGTCCCCAAACTGCGTGATGGTGTCTATATGGAAGAAGACTCTATCATCCATGGCATTTGGGTACAATGTCTTGGAACTAGTTTCAATTTCATTCTGAAGCATGAGAAAAATTGTTATGATTTGGATAGGACCACCAATGTAATTATGCATGTTCTGCATTTTCAACTCCAAATCTTCCTTGGTGGCAATCTGTCTTAGTTTCTGTAAGTACTCTTTGATCTCCTCTTAGACTTAGTTCCTAGGTTTGGCTTTGGTGAGTGAACCGACTCATGGGATCTTGTGTGTTTTCACCAAGACATCCAAAATATTGAATAACCATACATATTAGGCTTGAATTTTACCAATAAATGAGGCAAGCTACTTGTTGTTCTAAATGAAATTTTAAACTCTCACTTTCTCTCGATTTTCTTGTGGCTTCATTTTCTTCACTAAGTCAAGTGGTGCCCCTTTGTATCACATTGTCCATTCTTGCATATAGGTGATGACAACTTCTATATTCTTTAGATTTTTAACAAAATCTCTTCTTTGATGCTATAGGCCATGCAAACAGACAACAAATTTATGTATGATCACAAACCCATCATAGAGCTTCCGCATGGTTTCTCCAATTGTTGATACTTCAACAAGTATCATTACTCTCATCTCCTCCAAGTAAACCTGTGTGGAAATGACACTCTATGTTGTTGAGCAGAGTTGTTCTACATCTTCCTTGGAAGCCTGCAAGTTCTATTCCAATTTCTCATTCTCGGTAATCAAATATTGAATTCTTGATCTTGTTGCTCCTGCAAAGGCAAAGTTGGCTTAGGCAATGGAATTTGGATGCTTCCTAGTGTCTGCCACTATCTCCCTTTCTCTAATGAATGCAGGTGATGTGTGATCATCTGGAAAATGATTTCATCATTCTTGTACAATCCTATTTTGAAACTCATCGAATTATAGATTGTACACATCCATTATCGGATCATCATCAACAGGATAAACATCCCCTTCTTCACTCGAGGCCATCTCTACCACTTGAGATGGTAGAGACTAAATGATGACATGTGGTATTATTGACATCATATCAATATCTTCATTCTGCTGCTATCATTCCATATCCATGTCTATTACTTCAATCAAGTGCTCAATATGTTGAGCAAGCTCTTGATCCTGCATGTGTTCACATTCCTCCTCAGCTGTTGGTTGTTTTTTTTCCTGCTCTTCAACCTATATCGGTGTTTTTTCTTTTGTCATTGTGTATTTCCTTTATTCTTCCTCCTACTTCCACTTCTCTTCTTGTTTCATCCTCCTCAACGCTTGTTCTTCCTTCTATTTCTGCTATGCCTACTATAGCTTCAGTTATGGTTCCTGCAACCTTTGATTTTCTCTCTTCCTTCACTCTACTCTTTATGTCCTCTTCTTCCTCTTTACTTCTGCTATTAAAGCTTCTTTTATGATAATAGGATCTAATTTCATCTTGCAACTTTATTTTCCCTCAAGACTATTGACAATCTTTTTCTTTCACTTATCCTACATCGAGTTGTTGCCTTATTCTATTATTTCCTTTGGAATTGCTATTGTCTATTGAATTCCATACTAAACTGACTGACTCACAGACCTTGGAGGCATTGTAGCAATTTATCCAAGGGTCCTTCTCCGGCCAATTAAATGCCATGCTGACCCACTGAAAGTAGATTTTCACACAGTGGTCTCTACAAATACCATGAGGATCATACATGTTAAAATCTCGAGTACTATATCTAAACCTCACTACCTTCTTTTCCTTGACATTTGCGACTATCAAGTTCTTTATCTTGTATAATCTAATTTGCAAAGGAAGAGTGGACCATGACGCTTTCTTCTTCTTGTACAAAGATGTTGACAACCCTATCACGAGATGATATGAAACTTATTGCATGACAAGCTTATCGGTGGCATACCTTGGTAAAACATGTGGAGGCTTCTCACCACTGAACGCTCTAAGGAAGGTGCCACCTAGTGAGGCATACCAATCAGTGATGTTTGCTATCTCCTCCATTTCTCCTCGTGACATGCAAGGTGGATCCTCTTCAAATATAAGCTTATAAAGTGATCAGTTATCTATTCCATTACCCCTCAACGAATGCAAAAAAAATTCTCATGGTGTCCATGTCCAATTCATGCCAGGAAAATGCTATTGTGCACAATTTGCATCCACTAAATATGAAAACATATAGAAACTTGCTTGCTCACCATCGGGAGGACAATGAGCCTATGCTACATGGTCCCTTGACTATTGAGTCAACAGATCTAATCAATTGAGTGAATTCCCCTCATTCACAACCTAGCTCAATAAGACTTCCCACCCTTCAGGAAAGTTCATTGCGCTCTGTTGACTGTGGATCCTACAAGCTAAGATAACCAAGAGTTGGTAGGCCTTCTTGAGGGACTTTGTCTTTTATAAATGAGTTGGTTTGTGTCAAAATTTTTATGTCTCTTTAACCTAGCCTTTGACAATGTATTTTGTGTTCACATAGCTATTGGTGGCATAGAAAAATGAGTCCATGAGCTTCACTAGTTTGGGCATGTGATACATGTGCTGATAATGTTTTGCTTGAAAGGTGGCCGACTTTTGTTCGCTAGAACTGCTCAATTTCATGGTCTTCTCATCAATCTGTGAGACTATCCACCTAATGACATCTGCACATGGGATGGTTGGATATCTTCATGAAACCTTGTGTAGTCCCATTTTCCAGATATTTAGATACACTTGCCAGTCTTTAGATCTGCCTCAAGGCTCTTTGCTGAAAGAGCTTCATTAACTTGTTGCCATGTTAGTGTTGACCCCTCTTCTGTAGATAGTTGAGTGTTTGCATACACTGGAAATTCTACTGATGTTTTCTAAAGTACTTCCCCAGTACTCCTTTCAATGGTCTCTTTTGATGCATCTCTCTTTGGTGCCATGGTAACAATGACTGCTTGAAAGAAGTGCTTCACAAGTGTGGTACTTGTGGGACAAAAGGGACACTCATGGAAATAAAACATTAGCTTTATAAAATCTACCTTAAAATCATGATTAAGTAGCAAACCAAGAAACTGGAGACAAGTATTGCACAAATTCTATCAACAAGGGAGAGTGGATGACTTTGGGAACTACGCACTGCGTAGTCCCAATAGCCAAAGATGAAGTTTGAGGCTTGTCCCATCCTGGGGAGAGACTGGGAGAGACTATGCATTGCGTAGTCTCAGTGGCCAAGGTGACAGTATAACCCCTGGAACTGTGAAATGCATAGTTGGAGTCGTCTTGTATTGCACACTGCATGTTTCTAGAGGCCAATCTTGTGGCTTGAGCATTAGGATTACATAGTGCCCAACTAGGAAATGCAAGATCTAGTAAAAAAAAGTGCAAATCTGCCCAATGGAAGTGTGTAAAAACGAGAAAGAGTGAGTGATGATGTGAGGTTGAGTGCAAAAAATACTAAGTATAAGTACATCTATGCAGATTAAGTCCATGAACTAATCAAACAAAAGGTATGTGAGGAGAGTTGGTGCAATGACAACCATTGATGCAAAAACAAGAAAACTGATGCGAGGCTTATGAAAAGAAAATGAAAACTAAGAAAAAAACACTTCTACATGTTAGAACAAGTTGAAACTCCAACAACTACAAAGAAAAATAAGTAAAACAACACTCACATAAGCGAAACAACAAACAGTGACAGAAAAAGCCAGAAAAGACGACAAAAGCGAAATTCACTTGAAAATGCAACGAAAAATGCACTGAAGATTCCTTGATCTCGTTAGGAATGTTAGATATCTAAGATCGATGTAAAAATGACCTCTAGAGGCATCGATTAAATATATTTGAGTGAATTAGGGTTTATGATGCGCATGCCTAAAATCAAGGAAAAAGCGACACTTGGTGGAAGTTTCTAAAAATAGTGAAAATGCCTCCTTTACAATACTAAAAATAGAACCCTATTTTTTAGGGATTCTTTTTCTTTTTTAGATTTTTCCTTTTTTTCTTTTTTCAGGGAAACTTGCTATGCACATTGTCAGGAAAGATTGTGTAATTCTAGGGAACTGGGCAACTTTTTGACTCAATTTATTGCACAGTTTCTGAGTATAGTGAGGGATTGAACAATTTATGGGCTTCCTTCCATGAATGTGCAATTTATGAGATCAAGGCTAACTGCCAGGCAAAACTGCACAATTCCCATCATCAACGTCACTTGTCCTTAAGTATTGTGTAGTTTCTAGAGTCAAGCTCAGAACTGTCCTGAATCTAAGTCGAGAGATCAACTTGTAAGTTATGTATATCAAGTAAGTGTGGAAAAAAGAAAACATAAGCATAAATGAAAAAGATAAGTCTTAGTCATAACATGAATACCTGAATCAGTGCAAGATTAGCTCTTGTGGATAGGAAAGAAGGCTCCAAAATCGAAGCATAAGAAAATATTTGGAGAGTGGTTGTAGCTGCTAAAACATGTTCCTGATATGTTATACATACATAGCGATTAACATGAGATTTTTCAAAATTTTGTGGCTCATGCTTTTCTAACCTCACACATACATACATATTATGCAATACTTTATTTCTTGTATGTGTGGCCTTATGTTTTTATTATGCCTATGAAAATTTTCTCATGGAAGGTTCCTTGAGGTTAATGGGATATATATGTGTGTGTGTGTTGTTGGGGGGGGGGGGGGGGGGGTGGGGGAGCGGCGGGCTTCATTTTTATTATTCCCGTAAAATTTTACACATGGGAAGGCCCCTTCAATTTGATGGGATAACCATCCTTTTCTTTATATTGCTACCAACAACAATATTTTACACTCCTCCATTGTTCGTGGGATTTGGATAGTTAATTTCAACTTGTAGGTATGATATTAACTACTCATGGTATGTTAAAAATTACATATTAATATCTTTCTCAAATGATATAAATAAACATAGACCATGAATCTTAGATTGGAAAACATGTCTTAGGAATTCATGACAATACCATTTTTCAAAATGTCAATAATGATTTGAACCATTGATTTTCCTTTGTGGAAGAAAGATCATATATTCATGGAGTAAAGGGAAGAAAGCTCATATGTTCATCGAGTAAAGGTGACTCCTTTCTCAACTCTTCCCCATATGAAACAAATGACTATGGGTTGTTGATCTATGGTAGTAAGCATAATCTTAACTATTTACGACAAAACACCTTCCATCAAGTTATTCAACATAATTTGCTACCATTGAATATGAACCATTGTGCTATATCCATGCATGTGATCATTATTGTTTTTGGTGATACAACCTTCTTATTCATAAATCAATTCTATTTTCATGATTCATCCCATATCATCCATCCATGTGAGATGATTTAATCCTAGTTTTTTTGCAATATATAATACCTTTTTCTCAACTTTTTCTCAACTTCTAGGAGCTCTTAACCATTGAACATGATTAATGAGCATGACCATATCCATTCATCATAATACATTTCCCTCTCTACGCAATCATTTCCCAATAGCACGAGCGATCATGCACAAGTGATCTAGACTAATGGGTGTGATCTTGATTATTCACAACAGGTTCATCACAAGAAAAGGTATGCATGTAAACACCATAATTAACTCTATACAATTGATGTGAATTACTTGATCAAGTCCTTCTTACTAATAACAAGGCAAGTACATCTTCCTCAATTTTTTTGGATTCATGAAAATAATCAACATTATTCACAATAAACCATACATTCTTACTGGGTATGTGATTGTTTGATTTTAGTTAATAAGTACAATCTCCACTATCCATGGCAACATTGGACCATTTAACTTTTTTCTCCTTAAATAATTGTAAGAGAGATTATAAACTCTCAATCTATGGCAACCAATATAGATCCATCTTAACCACAGATTTAACAAACAATGAGAGAGATAAAATCTCTCTAATTGCAATCAATCTTAGAGTGCAAAACCTAAAGAAAGATTTGCACCTCAAGAGATTTGATCCCTCCCAATGTTTAATAGATCTTAACCACATTAAAGTATTTTTTTTATTTACATGTTAGATCTTAACCACTTTAAATGTTTTTCTTATTCACATATTTTTAAATACATGTCGATCTGACTTAACTCTCCATATTAAAATATTTTATATATGGGTTACATTATTTCATTTATTATTAATGTTTTAAATGTCATATATTAATTTTATATTACAAATTTGAATGGATTAAACATATCTCTTTTATTAATCTTATTAGAAAGTACTTTATTTTTTTCCAATTACTTTGGATTGGAATATTTTATTATAGTCAACATTATTTTTTTAAACGTACATAAAATTGATATTAAAATAGATTAGTTAATATGGATATTCAAACAATTTATTTAATTCTGTTATTTTTTTTAAATACAGTAATTATATATTTTTATCACTACAAAAATACAAAAATATAAGTAGTTTTTCACTTTCAATTACTTTGTCTCTAAAGTTTATATAAAATTATGTTAATTCATAAAAATATTTTTTTAATCGCTGAGAATGAGAATGAAATATTTTCACATCTTTAATATTGAGTTGTGATATCGACAACAAATATAACGAAAACATTGAAATAATTAATGTTTTATAATACTTTTAATTGAAAAAAAAACACATATAATAAAAAACACATATATTTATTTTTATTATAGCTAACAAATAAAAATATTTTATTTTTATTTTAAAAATTACAACAAAATTAAGTGCAAAGAAACTACACATCTAAACCATGCAAACTTTCTAAATGGGAGTTGTCTTCAGTGCAATTTTTTGGAAGCTATTTTGGTGGGTTTTTCTGGTCTAGTTTCTTTAAAATCCGCACCAATTTATTGAAATCACAAGTTTGATTGGTAACTCCTACATAATCCAAGTAACCTAGGGGTTTTTAAAGGTACTCAATCCATATATACAATCAAAAAACTATTTTAAATAACACAAATCAAGATTTCATCTCAATGTTTTCTAACAGATTCCAACACCGAAAAGTCCAAAAAATCACACTAAAAACAACTCCTTCTAAATCAATATCTCATATAAAATATTAATGTCTAAATGTGAAAAGAATTCAAATTCAAATGGCATCCCAAAAAGTGGTATGATCGAAAATAATAATCAATAAAAAAACACGGAAAATAACAATGGCAATAACGAGACCCACATTGCAATATTCTCTTACTTCTCGGGTATTGCAACTGTCTCGTGTTATTCTTTCATTTAGTCTATAATGAAATTTTATTAATTCGAATAACTTTATTTAAAGAAAACTTTGAATGAAATCTTCGCAAAACACGGAATCAAAAAGAGAGTGAATTACAATTCTCTTTTTTTATCTAGAGAGGAAAAATGATCTGTCTTATCTATAGTGGGAAAATAATTAATTAGGTGAAGTTACCTTCTCGAAAGTAAATGTTATATTAAAATTTACTAGGAACCTATTATATTTTAATAAATTTATAAGTACCATGTTTTTATTACAAGGATTATAATCTAAAATTTATAAGAATTATAAGTTTATTTTATTAAATTTCTTAATAATTTAATAGTTGTTTCTGTGTTAAATAAAATATTTGGTTGTTTTGAAAGCTTAAAATTTATATAAAAAATAATTTAAAATAATTGACAAAGTTTACGAATGATGATGATTTGTTGATTTGAAAAGTCAAATCTAGATAAAAATTTATTATAAACAATTGACAAAGTTTATAATGATGGCGGTGATTAAACATGTTTAGTAAAATTAATTCGGTTTATAGGTTTATTTTATATATTTTAAAATTGTTTTTTTGTAAGATTGGCACAATTTTTTTTCATTTATTCATTTTCATCAAAAGCAAGTGATAACCAGAGTTAAGATGTTCAGTGGCCTCAACTTGCTCATTGGGAAACCAGGTTTATTGGCCACCAAACAACATTATATGCCATCCAATTTTTTCATTATCTAAGTCTCTCTCACAATACCTTATAGGAATGAATGTACGAAAATCATCTATATCCTAAATAACTATAATATAGATAACTAGTTGACATATACATCATAGAAAATTAAATAAAAAAAGCACAACCATATCCAAGTAAACTACTACTCATCAAAGGACTCCATAGGAGCTAGGTCCTTTGCACTAGAACCTAGTAATTTAGATTGAGGAAGATACATAATGTGTTTTCAATGTGGTTGAGATGAACATTCTACTCTTGAATTTGGAACTGAATGAGTTGGAATTCTTTCTGAATTTCCTAAAAACCTAGATACTATTTAACAAAGCTTTCTGGAGAGGTCAGGATAGCTCCAGACATAATAATTTTCGTCAACACTAGAGGTGAACACTTTTCTTGTATTGGGTGGTGCGGCCTCTGGAATGTCACGGGTCCGAAATAAAGTCATGCTAGTGTTCTATCTGAACTTCAACTTCTACCCGTTGATTCAATTCAACTTCCTAATTTGAAATCAATTGCTTAACTTGAGCCGGAGTACTTGTACGATAGGATTGGGCTACGTCTCAGATGATTTGAGCATTTGTTTTATGACCACATTTTTGCAAATGCCAGTTTGAGGATGGGCCACTACCTCCTCGCTTCCCCAACTTCCTACCTCAGCCATGACCAGCTCTTCCTGAAGAACTGACATCGAGGCTTGGGCAAACCATAGAGATTTCCTACCAAACAATAGAGACAAAAGTCATCAACTGCACAAAACAAACCATGAACTAGGACCAAACTACATGCTTGCAGTCGAGGTACTTATAGATATTTTAAGGACATGATACAATAACCAAGCATGAAAGAAAGGTGCAGCTTGTGTCAGGCTCAAGCCTATCAAATAAACTAAGGGTTGAATGGAACTTCCACCATTGACACAAGATACTGAATTATGGATCCTCAACCCCAAGTGAAACCATATACAAAAGCCAAGGTGGGTATGTCACCCCAGGAAGAAGGCTCCACAGACTGGGTCGGAAAGCCCTATTTTGGTAAAACCCACAAGATAAACATAATGAATTAGATACAGGAGGTTAAAACTCTTTCCCATCCTTAGAACCAACAATTTAATGATATAGCTAACAACAAGGAACATACATGATTCCACCAGAAGTCTCCAAACTAGAGATTTATAACACATTCCCACGCGAGATAAAGAAGTCCAAAGAAGACAGATACAATCATGGAAAAAGTAGACATTACATAAAATAAGACAACAAAAACTTTCCAATTTTCCAGACATCGATTCCCATTCCTGACAAATATCATATTTCCAGACTTGTTGTTTAGGTTCCAAGAGCCATTGGAAGAATTTTTAGACCACAGGTAGAGAGGGGGAATAAAAAAAGTTACATACCCGACAAAAGATGCCATTAAATTGAGAGAGCCAGTTACATCCTAGAAGTAGACCCGCCTGGCCATAGGGGCTTCACTCAATGAACCTCTGACATATCACGTGCGTTCGTGGCATATTAAACAATACTCTTAATTTGACTACATATTAGAAAATACCTCTAAAATCACATTATTTAACCCCCTACTAATATAAACACAATACACATTCTCAATTTAAATACCTCTACTTTCACTAGATATTGTAGGTATCCATTTTTTCATTAACATTTTTTATACCCATTTATATTTTTTCATTAACTTTGGCCTCCATTTTTTATACCTGCCAATATTAAAACCCTCTACCCCATATATATCTCCCAATATATTATGTCATTTTTTCCTTAATAAATATCCCCCAATATGAGCCCATGTGGTATGGTATTGCTACCCTAGAGAAGCCCCCATGCGCCTGGCTTTCCTTGCAAATGTGAATATGCTTACTAGGAGCCTTCACTCACCACCATGAACTAAGATGCAACTCAAGACATTTAATTTCTTAGATCGATGAGCCCTTACCACATGGAGTTTAAGAGCTCAATGACTCGTCACATCACCATTAACACTTTCCATGTGCGCTACCACCCAAAATTCATAACCAAGAATGTGAGGGCATGGGTTGAGCTACCCTCCTGCCCTTTCATCAACCGATTTACATATGAAGGAGATCCCAAGAAGATCCATGACCTATATTGCACGCCGATCAAGGATTCAAAATGGAAATTGAAAATAAATGTATATAATATATTTAAGTAATTTTTCTTTTCATATTTTTAATATAACAAATTGACAAATTATTTATTCCCATGATAATTTAGGAAATAATTTTATTTTTTATCTTTATTTTAACAATATTTTTTAAATACCATTTATATGTTATTTTAAAAATTCATTGGATATCACCAAATAAAAAAACCAATGAATGTGGAAATGGGTCACAAGTAAGAGCAGGTTTCATGTTATGATGGGTTGTGATAGAAGTATTTTTAGGTATAATTGATTTATTGTTTTGAAATGATCCAAAAAGCTACATTTAATTCAATGTCAAATCCAATAATGTGGTCATAAAGTTGGTATAGAATTGTTGATATAAATTTGATAGGTAAAATGGACAAGTGATTGGAATAACTACATACACACTCTTTAAATAACACATAATAGGCTTGGTCCAATTTTGGATGAACTTGTTTGGGGGATAAATATTGTTGGAGGTAGTTATTTAGCAAAATAGGGTTATAATGTCTTATTTTATCTAGGGATGAATGATGAATCTTGTGGTGGAAGAAAATTTGGGAAGTCAAAGGTCCCCAAAAAAACCATTTTATTTATGTGGTTTTCTCCTAATAATAAATTATTGACCTAGGAGAGTTTAAGGAAAAGTAGCAAGTAGGATCTTAGTATTTGTCTTCTTTGTAGGAGTAGTGATAAAATTACTATGTATATTTTTCTATATCATACTTATTCTCAATAGAATTGGAGGGACATTGAAGGTCACTTGGGCCTCACAAACATATGTAATGGAGATACAATAGAAGCTTTCTTCTATGTATGTTTCTCCAACATATATTTGAATCCTTTTAAGGAACTTCCCTTCCTCGTCTTTTAGGAGTCTATTTGGCACACAACCAACTCTTATTAGAAGAAATATTTCTTCCATATTTTAAAACCTCATCTCAATTCTTAGCTTTACTCTCATATTATATGAATGTTTATATTCAAGTGCCCCTAAGGCTTGTGGGAGATCTCAAGGTGGACAAGTTTAGGCCATGATGGTTTTTTGATGGTGCATGCTAGGAATTTTTTTATGGATCTGGTTTTGTTTTACATTTTGAGAGAGAGAGAGAGAGAGAGAGAGAGAGACTTATGGATATATGTTTCTTCTTCCAAATATGATTGGGATATGTGTTAAAATTTTAATCTTTGGAATGTGAAACACACACACACACACATATTATTAGTGTATCATACAAAAAGCAAGATAGATCCATCTTAACTTCAAATATACCAAGGGTTAAGATTGATTAAATATTTTGACATGTAAATCTTTCTTTAATTTTTCATTCAAAAAATGATTTGCTTCTTGAGAGATTTGATCTCGTTGGGTGCTTGGTGGTGTTTGGTAGATCTCGACTTAAGATTGAACTTTTTCGATCATACATTTTTAATATAAATTTTAATAATTATTTATGTATTTTGATATGTATTACCATAGTTAAATTATGATACCACTTTACTTAGAAAGTAAACTAGTTATTTATTATTTAAATAATTAATTAAGAATTATATTTTTTAATGTATTTTGCACATGTAAGAATAAAAAAAATAAAATGAAATTTTCTCTTGAATTAAAAATATTTGATAAAAAATAAACTCTATCTTTCCTAACTTGAAAATTGATAAAGAATTACCAACAAGAAGTAATGTACATTACACTTTCAAATAAAGATATTCAACAAACCTAGAAAAACTATGACATACAAAGAAAGAATTAATGGTGGAGATGGAAATTAAGAATCTCCTTATCCTAAAAAAATTGCCACGTTAATTAGATGAAGCTACCAAACTAAGAAAGAGAGATTCCACCTCCTGTCTCCTCTAAAGGTAAAGAACCTTTGGATATGTAAATTGCAACTTTTGACAAAACATTCACTTCTAGTTTAACTCCTTGTATATTTGACTTACAACAAGCCTTACCTGCTCCCGAAATGAATTAAGACATATTAGTGTTGTGGTACTCGAAAACCCCCATTATATTTAGACTTAAGAGAAAGAATAATGGGGATCTTTTTAATTTTTTTTTGGATGGAATCATTCTTTGTTTAGATAAAATAGGATAAGTTTTATATATACTATGTTATTTTTGAATAAAACAAGAAAGTTTATGAAAAGGGAATAAAACCTTTTAAGAATCCTTTTGTATTTTTAGGAGATAAATTACAAGTCTTACAAATCCCAAAATCATAAAAAATAAATAAAAATATCATAAAAGGATTTTTCTTATTAAAACTTATGAGTAGTATTGATAGTTTCAAAGAATAGAAAAACAACAAAAAGCCGATTACGAAAATCTAATAAGAGAAAAAACGAAAAGACAATAAGAGAAACAATGAAAATTCAATAAGAGAAACAACAAAAATCCGAAATGTGAAATGTCGAAACCAATATTGCAATCCATTAGAAGTTGATATCGCATTCCATCAATTGATGGATGTCGATATCACATTATGTTAAAACTCTAGTATTTCACTAAAATGGATCCCGCACCTATATGTTTTTCATAAATTGTAGATTCCTGAGTTATGTTAATATCACCCGATACCAAACACTGATAAAATATTTTATGATATGATGAAAATAGTCAGCATCATGCGAGCAAACATTTGAAAATTAAATGACCACTCTGTGTAGTTCTAATTTTGAGGGTTTTTTTTTTTTTTTTTTTTTTAATAATAATTTTGAGTTAATTGAAACAATTTTTCATAAAGCTCACATTTAATTTATATGACTCTTTGCATCCTTCGAAGCTCTAGCTTCTTATATTGGTTTGTTTCTTTACAAGTAAATTCTAATAAAGAGCAGCTAAATGACATGTCAAGAATAATCAAGGCAAGGAGGAAGTCCATAATACAACAAGAACCAGTCTTGCCCCCCGAAGAAGTGTATGAAATGTCTCCATTGTTTGCATATACTACATGCACTCCAATGTAGGTTCTGCCTCCTAGGAGGAAATATACAAACTATTTAAGGATGAAATTTTGAGAATAATCATGAAATACGCTGCTACTGCTGATGATTCTCCTCCAAGTAACAACGACACATGGAATGATGTGGCCAATTGATTTCTCCATAGAATTGTTGCCCACCCAAAAAATCTACCAGATACAAATATGGTGAGATGGGTTGTTGATCATCTGGAAATTACAGACATAACGCTTATAAATTTAAAGAAGATAGTTATTAGGTCTTTTAAATTTTGGGATTTAAGGAAAATGTATCATCTACCTCAACCTCAGAAGAAATATGATACACAATTTGTCTATAAATTCATGAAAGAGAATATGAACCCTACGAAGCTGATCAGAGAATGGAGAAGGGATCCAATCAAACACAGGCAAGAGGATAGGGATATGTATCCATTAGCCTCTATTGTTGGCCCTTTCTCTCATATTTATGCTATGTTATGTTACCTCTATGATTATCTAAATAGTCATAAATTCTCTAAAAAATGGGTGTCATTAATCGAAGCCTCTTATGATGGCTATATCATGGATTGGGAAACTATTTTATCCAACAATTTGACCACCCAAATCCACAATTATAGACAGAAGCACAATGTTCTCAAAAGAATGACTCCTCCTTTCTTTATGAGTGCTTATGTCATTAACACAATTTGTTTTTCTTATGATTTTCCATCTCTACGATGGAAATGGATAGACCAATTTCCTAGTCCTATATCTATTTATCTTGATGTCCTCTTGGAAACTAAATACCATACTCACTTGTACAAAATCTGTCATGAGGTCATGCTCCCTATCCATCAAGAGGTTTTTGGAAGAAAATCCCCTATACTAATTATAGAAGCCAACAAAGACTTAAATCCTATAGGAAAGTGGTTTGGGGAAGAGTCATTTACTTACACTTGGGTTTTTGGTAGCCTTGCCGATCCTCATGTTTTGCCCTTTTTGTCCTAGAGAAATTTCTCACTGAGGAAGTTGCTTGTAAAAAAGTTGGTCATGGCTTACCTAAAGTACTTAAAGATGCCAAGAAATCTACCTTGCAATGTTTTCCTTAGTTCAAATTTAACAATTAAAAGCCTTTAGTTTTCCAACCATACTAAATCAGCCATATGACCTTATTGGCATAGCGAAAGATCATACAACACAGGCTAAGCCCAAACCTTCTTAAAGCGAGTCTGACAAATTCAATGACTTGCTTGCAATGGTTCCAGAGTATTATATGGTAGAAAAATTGGCAGTAAATTGTCTAAGTATTGACGAATTAATTAGATTCAATCAATATTGCCAGCGAAGAATAACCCTTTTGTTAGAATCCCTGTTAAAACAATTTCAATAGAACTTATAAGTTTTAGATGCATCATCTTCCTCTTCAAAAGCTCCACTTATTTCCCAAGTCTCTGAAACAACTACCACGGTTGTTGAGGAAAAAAGCAAAATTAAAGAGGAGAACAAATTGGATCAATTATGGGATGATCCAGGTGGATGTTGGTGGCCACCCACCTATCCCACTTGGACCCCCACAACTATCTCTTTCAGTTTTTCAGTTTCCTTAATTGTAGCACAATTTACTATTTTTAGTAGTTTTTTGGGTCCTGAACTTCTGGAGCAGTTTTGAGGCCCTAAACAACGTTTTTTGGGAAATCTGGGCGCAACATTGGTTTTACCAAAATTATAGCCCTCGGATAGATATTTCTAATGAGCTATTGTACACGTCAAATAGAGATCGTATGCCAAAATTACGACCTCGGGAAATTGATGTGCCAATTTACCCAAAATGGGGCCCACAGTTTGGCGTTTCATCTCCTAGGGTTAGGTTTTTAGATGTTTAGGGTTTTCCATTGATGCTCAACAACTAGGCCTTCGAGCCTCATTGTAACACAGTTTAGATGCATGTAGCTGCCACATCTCTTCTCAGAGATAAGCTACCGACGCCCACTAGTTTATTTCCATTTCTGTTTGTAAGCATATTTCAATATTTTATAGTAATGAAATGAAGTATTATTTCCACTACATCTCTATATTTATAGCTATCTCATCTCTGTATTTATGGTTATCTCTGTAATTTGTTGTGTTCCTGTTTAAATCCAGATTAGTGGTATCAGAGCGGTTTGCTTTTTCTCCATTTTTCTTTGCATGTCCCCAATGAGGTCGAGATATAAGGAGCTAGGGCTTAAACTGGTCGAACCTTTGCAAGTTCAACCTCAAAAATCCCGATGGCCTCCCATGGTAGATGAAAAGAAAGACGAGGGAGCAGGAGATCCTATCAAAATCTTGCTCGAAGAAGCCCTTGAGCAACAAAGGAACACGATGATGGATAACTTTGCGCAGATCCTTCAATGACTACCTAGAGGCAACACATCGGCTTCCAACAGCTACTCTGGAAACACCACACTATTTAAGGTACAAGTTAATTTTGAAATCCCCATCTTCGAGGGTCAAATAGACACAGATGTTGCAGATAAATGGTTAAATCTGCTAGATGGGTATTTTTCTGTTCATGAATTTTCGAGTCGGGAAAAGATCATTTTCACTCTTCTCAAAACAACCCCCCACGTTAAGGATTGGTGGGAAACCTACTACAAGCAGAAGAATGAAAGTACGGGCTCACTAATTTTAGTCACACCCACTTGGGATTCATTCGAGGATGCTGTCAAGGAGCAGTACTACCCTATCAAAATCTATGAGGACAAATACATCAAATGGACCACACTGCGGCAGGGAAGGGACCAAGATGTGCCGGTGTTCATTAACATTTTTCATACCCTTCGCACATGGTTGGGTATCAAGGACTCTAAGCTGCATTTGGTACTCAAATACTGTGGTTGCCTACACAGATACATCCAAGAAGAGATGGAGTTCTTGAACATCTCCTTGTTTGGCACAGCGTACCCATATGCTATCAAAATCGAGCAAAAGTTCAAACAGAAGAAGCGAGACTTTGGATCTGCAAATCTAAATATCAAAGGACAAAGCCAAGGTGGGGTGGCCCAAGACAACGTGTCAAAGCCGCGAGAAAAGAGAAACAGCACGAAATCGAATAAGAACACAGGAAAGTGGTGTGAGTTCCACAAGAGTCACACTCATAACACAAGTGAATGTCGGACCAAGCAATTGCTGGTGGCCGAGTTGAAGGCTTTAGAATCAGATGCATGTTCTGACCTTGAGTTAGAATCCAACAAGGGGAATGGCAAAGGGAAGCAGATCATTGATGCAGAGCCCAGCATCACTGTCACCACTGCCGAGATCCAGAAGAATGAGCCCAAAGAACCAGAGGAGGGGGAGCGTCTTTTCCACTCACATATGTGGGTGAAGGGTTCACCGCTACAATTCATTGTCGATAGTGGCAGCCAAACGAACCTCATTCAAGAAAAAGTCTTGAAGCGGTTGGGCTTACTGACTTCACCACACCCACAGTTGTACACTATTGGGTGGCTTCATGAAGGACAAGATCTCAAAGTTCGTCAGCAGTGCCGCCTTCCCTATAACATCAAGCCCTTCATAGACGAGGTATTGTGTGATGTTACACCTCTGGATGTTTGTGATGTACTATTAGGCTAGCCATACTTGTGGAGATGTCATGCTATGTATGAGTTAAGGCCTCACACTGTCATTATTTCTTTGAGTAATTCATTATACAGGATACCGGAGGTAGCCCCACCTACTGCCACCTCTTTGATCACTGCTAAGAAATGCAACAAGATTGTCTCCTAGACTAGGAAATTCATTTTCTGTCTGGTTCGCTCCCAAAGTAAGGGGAAGATCGTAGCCACATCCATGATCCCCGCGAAGGATTCCTTCGCAAAACAGCAAAAACAAAGGGATACAGTCATGATAGAACACAGGAACAACTTCTCCTCACCCACAGGGGTACCACACAAGTTTCAGGTAAGCGACAAAGTATGGTTGCATCTCTAAAAAGAACGCTTGACAAGAGCTCATTAGAAGCTCATACCACTCTGACATGGTCCTTATAGCATTACCAAGGCCGTGGGAAAAAATGTTGTGGAGCACAACATTCCTCCATTCCTTCGCTTATACTGAGTGTTCAATGTGGAATGCCTTCGACCATGCTTCCCACCATTACTAGACACATTAGAGATTGCGGAACAGCTCACCAGGGACCAAGCTCAGCAGATGGAGGAACTCAACGTAATAGGGACCATTACTTCCTAAAGTGGGAGGAATGATCCGGGTGGATGTTGGTGGCCACCCACCTATCCCACTTGGACCCCCAGAACTATCTCTTTCAGTTTTTTAGTTTCCTTAATTGTAGCACAGTTTACTATTTTTAGGAGTTTTTCAGGTCCTGAACTTCCGGAGCTGTTTTGAGGCCCTAAATGACATGTTTTAGGAAATCTGGGAGCGACATGGGTTGTAGATTGATGTTTTTCTTCCCAAAGTTATATTCCTATGATATATCTTTGTAACGAGCTATTGTATGTGTCAAACAGAGATCGTTTTCCAAAGTTACGACCCTAGGAAGTTGATGTACCAATTTACTCGAAACAGGGCCCACAGTTTGACGTTTCATCTCCTAGGTTAGTTTTTTGGATGTTTAGGGTTTTCCATTGTTTCTCAACAATAAATAGGCCTTTGAGCCTCATTATAACACAATTCAAAGGCATGTAGCCTCCACATCTCTTCTCAAAGATAAGCTACCATCGCCCTAGCTGGTTTATTTCCATTGCTATTTGTAAGCATATTTTAGTATTTTACAGTAATGAAATGAAGTATTATTTCCACTGCATCTCTATATTTATGGTTATCTCATATCTGTATTTATGGTTATCTCTATAATTTGTTGCGTTCATGTTTAAATCTGGATCATGGGAGGAGCTCATTCGTGTTTTAATAACAGAAGAAACTTGGTTTACAAGTATCTCAGATGATATACAAGAAGAATAGGTTACAGTTAGTAGAGAGACAAAATAGGTTCCAAAAACTAGAGGGACAACCACGTTTACTGTTGAGACTTCCCAAGGGAATACTATTCCTAAAACTTCTGAGAATAACATTAATGCCAAAATTTTCAATCAATCAACTATTTTTGATGATATGGAAATAATTCCTGCATTCCTTGTTGTTAGAAAGTCTTCAATGATAAAGAATTAATGAGGAAGTCAAGGAAGAAAAGAAAGATAGAGCAATTGCAAGTGCTAGTTACAAATGAGACTCCTTTTCAAGTTCTTTGGAAAAGAGCTCAAACAACCCCTCACGAGGAATTGAACAAATTATCTCAGTTCACAGGAGCTTACGCTAGTGCTATCATTGATAAAGCTGCAAAAATACAACTGCTAATGAAAGAAAAATATCAAAGGATTGTTCAGTTAGAACAATCTTTCCAGATTGAAAAGCAAGCGATTGAGCAATAATGGAAAGCAAATATTAGTGAGTTACATAATTTTTTTAATGATTTAAAGCATTTTGAATCTGAAGTGAAGGAAAAAGATGAACATATACTACAGTTGCAACAAAGGATAAACCAACTGAGGGAAAATCCATAGATAAATGAAGTCCGCGAGGAGGCATCAGAACTGGATATACTCTTGACAAAGAAACATGCTATCTTCTATCACAAAATAGCTTTAATTCATGACTTGTTAAGGACTAATGATTATTTAGCAAACCAGCTGTATGATTTAAGGACATTTTATGAAGAGGTTGACAAGAAAATTTCTGAGTATATAGATTAGCAAGACAATACTCAGGGAAGATCAACTGATCTTCCTCAAATTGAACAATCACAGAAGGATATCATTTTTAGCAATTGGGATATCAAAATGAAACGGGAAGAAATGGCTATTACCAGATCCATAAATCTTGCCTCAAATTTCATCGAATACATTACGTATACCTTATTGCAAGCCAATCTAATTTAGGAATACCCAAAGGACACCTTATCATATGTCAAAGCTTTAAAACAATCTTGGCAGGAAACTCTAAAAATAAAGTTCAATATCTTCAGAGTTTATCACAAGCAAACCTTGAAAGTTATTGGCATTTTCTCGTGAAGCCTCATAGTCAGTGGCTCGTGTTGATGTGTCTCTCGAATGAAAAAATATAATTTCTTCGAGTTCTTAGTGATGCAGTGTTTATAGGAAAAATTTACATGCACCTAATACATTTCCCAAGCTGAAGCCACTCATAGACATATATGATCTTAGAGAGTAGATGAAGAATCAATCTCGAGCACAATCATGAGTTTGTGTTACAACAGATCACTAATTTAGCTGTCCTTTATCTTAGCTTAGTTTGTTGAATCTTTTTTGAAGAATTTTTATTTTAAGTTTACTATTTTTGTAATATTAATAGGTTATTTAAACCCCTTTCATGCATTTATAAAGGGCTCAATAATTTTGAGAAGACAACTTTGAACTTGCACTATTGTTTGATCTAAAGTTATCTAATTGCGAAGATGAGCCTAAAAGCTATCTTTTTCATAAGTAGAGTGCTAAGGCATTAGGTACTATTATCTTTATGTTATTGTTATGTATTACTGAATTAGATAGTGAATCTATTATGCATTATTTCATTATATAAATTCTTTGAAAACAATCAGTTATTATCACTATTGATGTGAAAAATTGAATGATTTGTGATTATGTATGAGATAACGAGATATTTTATTTTATTGAGTTTTAACCAACTAAATTAATTAACTATTTAATTAATTTAGTTTATCATATATGCTTTATTTTCATTAAAGTATTGAATGATCTATATTGTTATATACTTTGTGAAATATTTCTTTCAATCACATATAAAGATGTACAATCCCGGAAAATAAGTATAATAAGTTTATTTATTAATTTTGTCATTAGATATAAAATTATTTCATTAGTTTTCATTCTGTTACTATATTAAATCTCTTTAAAAATAGGAAGTTGGTCCCTTTATACCCAGTTGGACCATCCAATTTCAGTGGAAACAGAGCTTCTTTAAGCTCCTGACCTCATTATATTCTCCGATGTTGAGGTAGTCAAGTTCTAGCCTTCAACGCTTTTGGTGCTAGAAGGAGGGCCCCTGACTATGAATGGAGATAAGGTCTAATCCTAAATCAATAGGTCATTTGAAGAGTCATTCACCCTGAAAATCTCTCCCGACTCCCAAATCTCACTCGAAATATCCTACCCCTAGACTAGAAGTTGTAACAAAAATCCTAGTACACACCCTGAGACAACTGATCAACCTCCTTCATAGGAGTTACCTGAAATTCAGACTTTAATTGAGAAATTAGAAGGAATCTCTATTTCCCAAGAAAAGCCTCAAGATTTTGATTTATTTGAAGGTAACGTATCATCATCTTTTCCCACTTCACGTATTTTGATTCATCCTCAACGTGAGAAATTCAGGATCACTCCTTTTGAGTTTGCCTTACATTCCCACCAAAGAAAGACCCAAAAATTTGAAGTTCAATCATTCACTAGTGATATTTTGTCTTCAACTCCACCAAAAACACCTTTATTTCAGTCTACCTCATTAACTTCTTCTCATCAAACCAATCCATTCATCCCTTTTTCCCATTCCAAACCATCAGGTTCTAGTTCGATTAGTATTAGTGTAGGGGCTACTTATTCCACGCAGACAACCTCTTCTACTACTACAACTTATTTTATTCAAAATCCCATAATGGCAGGTAGGAAACAAAACCCGCCAACGGCTAGACCATGGACTAGTCCTGGAGTTTTTCAGATGGAAACACCTATCCATCCTCTGCCTAAGAATCCTGAAATATGGTTACTAAAGTTCAATCCTGACGATGGAATGCCTGTAGAAATTCTCATTGTAGATCACCTAATAATGCAATATACTAAAGAAAAATACTTGACCTACTTCTACAAATAAACTTGCGGAAGCTTAATCAATTTTGAGAAAGATCAAATAGAACACATATAACAGATGAAGAAGAAATCAATCACACATGAAACATAGAAGAATACTCTGGGGAAAGCCACAACTTAAAAGCCCGCTATTTGTATTATCATACAAGTGGAAATATCTCAAGATTACACAAATCTTTAGCTCTCAAGCTATCCAGCTCTCAGTACAATCCCTCGCTACTGCTCATAGATAGAATAGACAACACATATGCCTTCCTTCAGTCCTCCAAGCCTCGTATTTCCTTGTGTTGTTTCTCTTGGGTCCTCAAGCTGCCACCTGTGTATAATTACCTGTTCATGAAAGAGATATCTTCATGGGAATATTGATGCAATTGATAGTACACTGTCCCATCCTTTGATCTCAATTGGGTCTCTATTTGAACTAACGCACACGAGTTATTTATGAGATAATATTCAATTATCTGATGTACACTAGTTGCATGCATGCATGTATTGACGAAATGAACTCACAATTAGTTCCACAAACTATTGGAACTAATCCAACTGGACTTAACTGAGCTAACTAATTACAACTCAAAGAACAACTCAGCCTAATCTCCTTAATTAAGGGATAAATTCCTCAATCAAAGGGATAACTATTGCATGTATTCACATAGACTTGATGTTCTATTTTCTCCAACTAATTAACGCAAGATGAATTAATTAATTATTTTACAAACAACTACTGAGCTCAAATTCGAATTTTTATTCACAATTTTAATTTAGGGACTAATTAAAATTGGAATGTATCCCGAAATGCTATTTATAGCAATTCTTTTTTAGCATTTCTATATTTATCATTTCGTGTTGCTATTTTCAACAATCCCTCTCAATAGGAAAGGGATTATTTGTCACCCCAATCCTGTCTCTGTGGAACTTGAATTTGCATTTTGACAATGCCTTAGTCAACATGTCTGCATCCTACTCCTTAGTCGAAACATACTGCAACAACATGATCTTCTTCACCACACAGTCTTGAAGATGATGATATAGGATATCGATATGCTTGGAACTATCATGAAATACTGGATTCTCAGAGAGTTTGATACAACTCTGATTATCGCAACAGATCACAATTCGATCCATCCTTTGATCAAACAATCGATCTGACAGATGAGTACCTTGCTACAGGAAAAAATTATCATCATAGTCAGTCCCCTCGACCTATGAGAAACCATGGGCAACAAAAATTACCTCATGTTTCTCCACACTACCATTAGCTGCTTGCTTTACCTTGTAAAGCCAATGGGAACTCACCACTGACTTGTTCTCTAGTCTTGGAAAAACATCCCAAACAATGTTCAAAACTATGGAGTCATACTCCTCCACCATAGCATCAACCCAAACTGGCTGCTACACTACTTCCTCGAAGGAATATGGTTTGGTCTCTATAAATTCCCCAACAAGGGCTATGTAACCAGTGTACCGCTCAAGTGACCTCCTCTATTTGTGCTAAGAAGATGGCTCTCCCACATTCTCTCTCACATCCATCAACAATCGGTCACCTTCCCTTGAGCGTTTCCACCCATATTTAGGAGACTCTGCATGAGTGGATGTCTCCACTCCTAGATCCTCTGCATGTTGCTGTTCCACATCAGTCTGAGGTTCCTCTTCCCTAGGAACCAAAAGTTCCTCCTCTGCATGCAACTTGATCTCCCTCTCAAGGGAAACTTGCATGGCCTTCAGCTCATTGAACTTAATATCTCTGCGAACCACTGTCCTCTGATTGGTAGACAAATACACTCGATAGTTGTGGGGAGCATCAGTGTACCCCACAAGTATCCCCAACTCTATTGTTGGCTCTAGCTTCTTCCGTGCATCTTTGGTCACATGGAAAAATACCGATGAGAAAAAGATCCTGAAGTGACTCACATCTGGTCTCTTCCTAGAGAAGGCCTCCTCTGGTGTCTTCATCGCAAGTATGCGATGTAGGCTTCTATTCTATAAGTAAACCGCTGCATTGCATGCCTCAGCCCACAAATGAAGTGGTAGGCCTTGGTCATGCAGCATCACCAAAGCGGCTCCCACAATTATTTTGTTCTTCCTTTTAGCCACCCCATTCTGTTGTGGGTTATGGGGTGCTGTCAAATCCCATTTAATTCCTTTTGTTGCACAGAAGTCCTTAAACTCTTGAGAGACATAATATCCACCATTGTCACTTTGTGAGGCCTTAATCTTCTTTCCTGAATCTTTCTCAACCAAGGCTTTTAACTCACAAAACCTTAAGAAGGTTTGATCCTTCTTCTGCATGAAATAGATCCAGCATCTATGAGAAAAATCATCAATGAAAATAACATAGTCCCTTTGTTTAGCTATGGAGGCTATCAAGAATGATCCACACACATTTGTATGAACTCCCTCCAAGATTGCTTCAGCTCGACTGTCTCGATCCTAAAAGGAATATTTTGCATACTTACCCAAGTTACAACCTTTGCATGTATCCACTTTCTCAATTTTACCCTTGGGAAGTACGGTAGTAATCTGCTACATGATCTTCAAGGCCCCATGGTACAAGTGGCCCAATATTCTATGCCATAGCTCACCAATATCTTGGCTTTGCATCAACTTTTCTTTGGAACTCAATGCAACACAATCATCTACCTCTAGCTTGTAGAGATTCTTCACTCGAATCCCAATCCTCTTGGTCTATCCCATGGTGATGTGTCTCAGGACCGCCTTTCCTTTACTGAAGACTACATCATAGCATTTTTCTTCCAACATTATGACAGATACCAGGTTGTTCTTCAGTCTAGGCACATGCTTTACATCAGTTAGGGTGAGCGGAGCTGCATTCTCCCTCTGAAACACAACTGTGCCTTCACTTGAAACATGGTACTTTCCATCATTGCCCATCTC
Organism: Pinus taeda; assembly: GCA_000404065.3. Classification (NCBI taxonomy): domain Eukaryota; kingdom Viridiplantae; phylum Streptophyta; class Pinopsida; order Pinales; family Pinaceae; genus Pinus; species Pinus taeda. The sequence continues at coordinate 218,974 of APFE030005907.1, forward strand.
TATGTGCATCTAGAGGTCATTCTCCTCCAAGCTACAGAATAAACTCTTTTCATCGATCATGTGCAATGAGGCTCCACTATCCAGGTACCAAACACAACTCACCAGTGATGAAACCATGAATGCGATGAGGGTAAAATCCAATTTGAACTGTGAGGCCAGTGCCTCACCATCTGATCCTTTCGAGGATCCCTTCTTGGATTTCTTCTGTGGACAATTTGTTGCATAATGTCCCACCTCATGACAATTAAAGCATGGCACTTTAGATTTGTCAATCTTCTTCCCACCATGAGAAGAACTCGATTTGGAATGGGAAGCCTTCCATTTCCCTTTCCTCGCCTTACTTGCTAAGGTTAGATTTTCTTCATGATCATGCTTTGATGAGGAACCACCTCTTGGTGCTTTTCCTGATCTCCTCCTACATCAGATCCGACCATTGTCGTTACCAATATGGTAGTTTCTCTCTTCCATTCACTCAGTCTTGGTAGCTATGCCAGCTCTTAGGAAGACCAAGGAGAGAAAGACTCACCATGTCATCATCGGCTGTCGTGATTCCTACACTTGATTTTCTGAAGCTTGTCTTTTAGTGCCATCTTCCTCTGATCGCTGCTGTTCTGATATAGATCCTTCAATGTCTTCCACATTGAAAATGGTGTTTCCTTCCCATGGAGGCTTGAGAAAATATGGTCTCGAACTCCCCCCAGAGGAATCGTCCTCGCTCTAGCCACACATTTCTTCCATTCCGCCAATTCTTGGGCATTAGCTGCTGCTGGCTTGGGGACTTCTTGATCAATGAAGTCCTTTAAACCCTTTTCCTCTAATAATGCTTCCATATGATCCTTCCAGGCTATATAATTTGAGCTGCCATCTAGGGCATACTTGAGTCTCAAACCATTGAATGCCATTGGTGAAATTTGAGATGTGATAAGAATTTGATTTCTATAATCAAGAACTTCAACGTTCGAACTTATCCCTTCTTTGTATACTGTTCTCTGCTTTGATCAACTTTGCTTCGATACCATTTAGAAATTCTCATTGTAGATCACCTGTTAATGCAATATACTAAAGCAAAATACTTGATCTAATTCTACAAACAAACTTGTGGAAGCTTAATCGATTTTGAGCAAGATCATTTAGAACAAATATAATAGATGAAGAAGAAATCAATCACACATGAAAGAAAGAAGAATACTCTGGGGAAAGCCTCAGCTAAAAGCCCCGCTATTTGTATTATCATACAAGTGGAAATATCTCAGGATTACACGACTCATTTACTGTCTTGAATTTAGATGCAGTTCTTGATGGGATTCTATTGTTCAGTCCTTTGCCATTCCCCTTTCTTCCGCCACTCCGATTTCCTTTGTTGCTTCCGATTGACTTGAAACTCTTTTTCTCATTCCATTTCCTACCAGCAGCTTCCCCTTTTTGCTTACTTTGTTGATAGCAAATTCTGGCTTTACGAATTGCCTCATCCATTGACTTTGGATTGTTAAACTCAATCCTCTCCCGCATATATGGTGGCAAACTGCTAACAAATCGTTGCACTTTCGTCTTTTCCTCCCTTATATAAGGTACATAGCGGAACAAGGAGGTAAAACGGGCGATAAATTTGTCCATGGTCTGCTACCCCAACCGCAAATCATGGAATTCCCTTGCCTTTTCATCATAGAAGCGTTCGATTAAATACCTCTCCTTGAAATACCTTTGGAAATTCTCCCAAGTAATAGTCTGCTCTGTTACTCCCTTTACAATTTTAACTTCTTCCCACCATAAGGTAGCCTTTCCCTGCAACTGGAAAATAGCCAATCACGCCTTAACATTATGGTCGTATTCGTACAACTGGAAATACTTGTTCATATTGATCAACCATGCTTCAGCTACTTCTTCTTGTTCCCCGTCAAAGTGCGGTGGTTTTATCTTATGAAATTCCCCTTGTAACTCCACCCTTTGCCTCTTTGAGGTTTGTTGTTCATATGCATTATCAGAACGTTCCTCCTGTTCTTCTGATCATTCAGGAGGCACATGATGGTTCTGTTCTTCTGATATTCTCTGCTGTTTCGTGCTAGGATTAACTGGTGGCTTGTTTTGTCTGTCAGACAAACTTTTTAAACTTCTTTCTTGTTCCATTGTTAATCGTGTGTTGTCCTCTCGCAACCGAGCCATCTCATTCTTTAGCTCATGCATTGTTTCCAGAATTGCCAAGTTTGTATTTCTGGCTTCTTCCCCCAGTTGTACCCATAATTCAGGGTTATTTTCGGGTCCATGTGCTCCTTGTCCCATTGCATATCTGTAAGATGTATTGTCTATCCTCCTCATGTTGCAATCCTTTGAATTCCTAATCCTGTACTAGATCATAAAATTTTAATGACAAAATGAGAGGATGTTAGTGTACTAAACAGTAACTATACAAGTAAACATATTTTTATTATAGATAGCACCTCTATATGCTACCTCTATCTTTCCCAGAGGCCTCAGTTTTGTAACTGGGCTCCGATACCACATGTCACGAATCCCGATTCATATTTAATTACATGGTAATAATGTAAAAATAGAAAATTTTTGTTTTTTACGCATATATAGTAAACCTTACATTTGGGTCAAATGTTTGGTGAATTTTTATGCCACCACCCTTATAATTTTTTGAAACATTACCCCACCAACCTTATACTATTTACGTTGGCACATTGTTCCACCATTATACATTTACGTTGGCACACTATCTCACCAACCTCATACCTTGTCTTTGTTTAACATTTGAATTTTCATGTGTACCATCTGGTTGCGCTGGCGGTGTGACAACAGTTCATTTCCATCTTCATTAATTGGTAGCTCGCCGAGTGTTGAACAATTGGTCCTCTCCTAGTGAATTGTTTCCTTTCTGTCCTGATTTTTCCTTTGGCGGTAGATGTTGCCATTAATTGTTACAGACACGGTACTGGGTGTCTCGAGATTCCAGATTGATCAATGGAGGTGATCCGTTCTTCCTCCATCGGACGATCAAGAATTGTTATGGTAACTTTACATGGAGTTTTCTAGGGTTTTAGGATTCATTTGTCGCGCGGGATGGTTTCCATAGGTTTCCTCTGCTTGCAGTTTCGCACCAGTGATACTTGTCTGCATTGTCTGGGCTGAAGATGAGGCCGAGCGCCGCCTAAGTGAAGAGATACATGCATTTCTCAGCGCGCTCCTTCTTTGATACCTTTGAACCAGGTATTCTTGCACTCATTTATCCTTTCATCTTCGATGGGCCGATATTTGGGATTGTAATTTCTCCTAATCTACTTCTCTTGATGAACAATGCAGGGTTTGGGCTAACCTACGCCGTGGAGTATGGTGCACCAGCAGTCCTGCCGGGTGTTTAGATTCCCACATTCCGGATATGGTTCCCCTAAGACCTCTACTATGATAAAAAGGAGTTGGAGGTCAGTGCCGGTTCCCACGGTTAAATATTTGTTTGTTCTTGCCAGGTTGCTCATTGAGTCCTCTGTTTGAAGAAATGGTTTCACTGAAATGTTTCTTCTACGGAGAGGGAAACTGTCAATTATCGCTCCATGAGGCATCGAACTTTATGAATTTTGTATATTTTATCGTTCTTTATCTTTGATGGGGAACTTCCAGTTCCAGATGGTTTAGCTTGTAATACTGTGTACTGTTTATTACATATGAACATAGTCTTATATGAATTCTTTGTCATATATGAGCAATGGGTTCGTTGTATACTTTGAACTTCTGCTTAATCAGTTGTGCGCTCCGGTTATGACATTCATTTGAACATATTTATGAATATTTATGCTGTTGTTTGATTCTCACATTCTGTGCTCAATACGGTTAATGGGTTCTGTTAATTTCTTTTTGTTTTGTTTAAAACAAAGCTTAAGTTTGCTCGGATGTATTTCTCATCTAATTTCCACTAGTGCTTTGTTCTGTGTGAGAAATAATTTGTTTGTATGCACTCTAACGGATGCTAGCACTCTGAGTTGTTCTGGTTTATTTATTAGTTTAGCAGTGGTGAGACTTGTCGGCGTCTCTGTATTTTCTCAATACTCTGTTGTATATACGTGGATACCGTAAGCCATACGCCGCGGCTATACCTGTAAAGTGATATATATACATCCTCCATATTGATTTTCTCGTATAGTCTAGAGTTTAATGCTATGGAAGTTATGTATGCGATTGTCATATTGAGATTACTCGATAATGAACTCATCATTGTATGGAAAGGTCGTAGAATTCTCTAACGGTCCTTGTTCTAATTTACATGATACTATAGGTACTGTGTTGTAATTTGTCTATTTGTTATTGTCCGACATGATATGCGGAAATGATTAACTATGATGAGAGTTCTATACTGTTGACTCCTCTTCTGCTTTACTTTACCGAGCAGGGTTTTACTGTACTTTATTATAATTGTGGCATTTAGTTTTCTATATGGTTAATCTTTTTTGTTTATTGGATATCTATTCCTTACTAATTTACTGATGTTTCCAGTTTAACATTTGTACAGACCAATAGGTAATTTCTATTTTTCTTTCCTTCCCTTTTATATGCCCTCAGACTATTTTGTTACCTGGACTTAAGAGGCCGCGGGTGTCCTTATTGATGCCTGCAACCACTTAAATCCTAAGGCACCACCTATTCTGATTGTTTAAATGACCCATCGTTATTACAAAGAAACAGGTTTTTCTGAAGAACATATTCTTACAGATTGTAATCAAGCCCTCAACCGAGGTAATCTAACTATATATTTGATAACAAAACAAGATACTTACTTGTACTGCTATACACACAATTTCCCACTTCTCCTGAATGTGGGAAAACTGGTTTCCAGCTTGTCTTTCCTCCCGTCCACGAGACTGGCTGAAAGATTGAGTCTCCCCCCAAGCTTATTTTTCCAGGCCACTACCTTCAGCAAATTTTAATACACCTCAGTGCTCATGCTATCTGGTCCTCACCAGACTTAGCATGTTTCCCTCTTTTCCTTTTTTTTTTTTTTCCCGTCTGTCCTCTAACAGCCCGGTTTCTCTTCCTTTCATTTTAATATGGAAGAAAAGGAAAGAAGTTAGGGTTTTCTTGGCAACTGTTTTCTTTACATCATCAAGAAAAGAAAACAACTTCCCCATGAGCAATTATCATATTTGATTTATTCAATCCACTTTCAATTATAAATTAATAACATCTATAATTATATAATTTTTGAAAGTGAAAATAATTCTTGTTAAATGTTTTACACGTAATGGTAGCAACAGAAAAGTTATTTATAAATTTTCCAAGGTCATTACAAAATCATTTTAAAACCAAAACCATTAATTATATAATATTATATCTATCTAACCTAAAATATTTTAAATTATGACAAATTAACTAAATTATATTTCATTATTTAATAAATGTACGATTAAACTCTACATATAATTATTGTTAATAATTTCACGTCAGAAATATATAATTAAACTCTATATATAAATTATTGTTAACCCATTGGAGAAAATAACCATCTAAGAATTTCATATATGTTAAAAGTTATATATATATATATACACGAACAATCAATTTATATTCCAATCCAAATTATTTATCAAAATAATTAAATTTAAAAATAAAATAATAAATAAATAAATAAAATATTATTGTTTTAGTACAAATTCCAATTATCTAGGTTTAGTCGGTTTCATTTAAAATAGCTAAAAACTTTCCGCTTCCACGATGATTAAGTGTTAAACTATATTATGTTTAAAAATTATTGATATTAAAATGATAACCATAATTTTTTTATTAATTTTAATTATAATAATTAATAATATAAAAATAAATTATCATTCAAACTCTCCCCTATGTAAATTATTATTTGGCTTTTACAGCTTCATTCTAAAATGCTTTTCAATCAAGTTTCAAGCGTTAAAGGTAATCTCAAAGTAGACATCGTGACGATAATGTGGAAGATATTAAATATCAAAGAAATAAAAAAAAATATTTAAGTTTTGAATATGGATATTAAAAGTGTTCAGTATAAGACACTTTCTTATTTTATTTATAGTTTACTAATACAATAAAATTACAACTATGTGATCAATGCAATTAATGAAAAGTCAAGAATTTTATATTTTTAAAATTTTAATGAAGTATAAGCATGACTTCTATTTTCTTAAGTGTTTTGTTCCTAGAGAGTTTTAATTAAAAATTGAAGTGGTTGTAATTTATTTATTATTTTTTTAACCTAAGTTTAATTTTTTAAGAAAGTTTAATTTTTAACACAACTGGTGTTGGATCAGGTGCACAGCAAATAAATTAAACACACAGCAGAAGCAAGCACATAACACAGTATTTAACGTGGTTCACCCAACCAATCTGGGCTACGTCCACCAAACATAGGCATCATGAATATATTAATCAAATTTTGGAGATTACATCAAGAAATCCTCACACTCTCTCCCCAGCTATCCGTATGACAACCTACTTTATAGCAGAGAGAATTTAACTGCTCTCACATCAAATTTAAGATGCATTAATTTGCTCCCAACAACCTGGAGATAATCCAGCAACAGATTTTCTATTGTTGTCACACACTGAGATTTTGTCT
>APFE030005917.1:0-11125 GCA_000404065.3 Pinus taeda
TAAAGCACTAGATTTAGATAAGGGAAACTATATTTTGAAGTGAAGCCTACAATGCCACAATTAATAGAGTTGACCTAGAGGTTAATTAATCCCTCCTCCAATGCTTATAAATTAAGGCCACCTCAAGCTCATTTGGACATCATTCATCATATCTATCCCTCTTCTTCATTTGGTTTGATACATATGAAATTAGATGAGTCTCTTTACACATGCGAGAAAGAGGAGACATAAGAAATTACAGGAGGTTGAATTCTGTTATGACCAACACTTTGACTTGGGTTGAGTTTCAGAATTTCAGCATGTTTTGACTCATTTTGACTTGGGCTCTTGGACTATTTTGGAGGAACAAATTTCTGGGCACATTGACTATGGTTGACTTTAGATTTTCAACTAGGGTTTCCGCTTCCCTTGACTTTGACTTTGACAAAGTTTGAAGGAGAGTTTTGGAATTATTTTTGAGGAATTTTGACCAATTGATCAGGCCACCTTTTTTCACTGTTTATGGAGTTAATTTTAAGGAATGTTGACTATTGTTCATTGACCATTTACTATTTCTATTAACTTTGACCAAATTTGACTATTGACTCATATTTTGGAATTTGGTTGGTTTTATTGTTGGATAAGTAAATATTTGATTTTTATTCTTATTTATAGACTTGATATTATTGTACTCTCTGCTAAACATTTGAAGACAATCTAATAGATGAATAATTTTAAAGGGTTTTCTACCTTGTGAGGTTTTCCATGGTCTTTGACCAAATTAGTGTCCTTGTTGATGTGTTGATTATCTCTTATTGTCATTGCATTTACTTCTATCTTTAGTTACTATTGTTTATTGGAAGAATTAAATATTGTTGAAAAAATTGCTTATTGAAGAAAGTGAATTGGGCTAAAGTAATTGAAATAACATAGAGCAGTGGAAAGACTAACATGAATTACTTCACTCTGCTGAACCTTAACATTACAAAAGAGATAGTATGCCCATGAGCATAACCAATATGAAAATTTATTTCTTCCTATGCTTTCTTGCTTCTATTGAGTCTCTTCTCTTCTGAAAATGAGACAAAAGGAAGTATAAAATTTTTAATCTAATGCCATCAACCACTCATTTGGTTGTTAGTAACTATCTCCACCTCACTAGTAAGTGGAGGGTAGTTATCAACTCATTAATGATCTTATATTTCCCACTCCTAAATATAGCTCCATGTCTTTTAGGGAAACAATTAATTGGCCAATATCATAATTCCTCAATAAATCTAATCATATAGATTAGATCTCTAAGTCTTATTAATGGGTAATAAATATTCAACAATAATTTTTAGCCTCATATATTTCATCAATATGTACACAAAAACTAATTTTCCATATTTTATTTATTTAAAAGAATAAAAAATCATAATTAAAAATTTCTAATTGGTTATTACGAGTAATAAATTACTAATAATTAAAAATTAAAAATGTCATTCACACTAACACACTTGACTAGAAACACACATACGTACATTTAATTACATAAGATATCAAGCAAGGGGATATCATAATTACAAGCCAACTTTCTCCCCTCCAAGGGCATTCGAATTATGGCTCATTATGTTGCAATATTCAAAGTTTATGTTTTGTTTGCTTCAAGTCACTTTAAATTGTGTACTTTAAAGGATAAATCACAAATGTAGAGAAATCCTTTAAATCACAAATGTAGAGAAATTATCATGGCATATATAGGTTCAGGTTCGGTAATTGAGATAAGCCATGTATAATTAATCAAATGGATGACAGGTTCCATGGCATTTTGCTACCAAATGATTATAGGAATATGCAGTTGTAAGCAAAATTTGAGTAATTTTTAGTTTCTTGAAACTCCTTTATTAAAGAAAATTGCATAAAATAAAATAAAATAGTTTGTTTTAATTCAGGTAGACGATCTGATCACGTGTGATATAAGTCGTGGATCTATTTTCACAGCATGTGAAACTATTGGAAACTTAATGATAAAAAAAGGATAATTTTACTACTAATTTGTCATAGTTCTTTGTCTTCATTGAATTAATTTTTAGTTACCATTAATTTGATAATTGTCCATCCATATTATGGGTATATTTGAATATGAGAGTAATTATGGACTGTTTTGTTTGGATATCAATTCCAACTACCTCACCATTAAATTTCTGCATAATAAATACTCAATTCAGTTTATGTGGATTCTATCATTTCCACAAGCACAACCCATGTTTTGATATTTCACTATGGTTGTGATGTTTGGGCCACTGTAAGATGTAAGTGACTTAACATATTTAGTTTCCTTCTCTATGTCAGTTGGTATCCATATTTTAGTGAGCTTATTTATGGTTGATTGATTTGAGGAAAACAAATATGGTTCTAAATCCTTATTTATGAGATGTATATATATGGATGAATGTGATATGTCACATTTAATGTCTTCTAATGACTATACTACATTAAATTCTCTTTAGAGAATTTGTATTGGGAGACATTCAAGCTACTCTCTATTCACTACAGCCATTGAAAAAGTTAACTTAGAAGTTCACTAAGAAGACAAAGAAATTAGCCATTGAAATACATAACCTAGAAGCATTAATGGGTCCTAATGGAAGAGATGTAAGATAAATTGTGAGTTAATTTTATGTATTACATGTATTTGTGATATTGACTTCTTAACATGATGAAATACTGGATGGAACATGTGAGAAGTTTATCTATTAGCAAAATATTTTTCTGGAACAACTATAAAGAAGTATGATCATTTTTGTTTAGTACTTCATACTTTGTACATATTTAATTATGGATAATTTTTTGAAATATTTACTTGTTGAGAAACATAACATTCTTCCTTACCATTTACTAATATTAATTACGTTTTAACAGTTCCTAAAATGGCCTACATCTAAGGGAAACTATTATATTTAGTTTTGGACAACCACTCTTAGAAATTATTTTTCTCTAATTGTTAAATGATGTTTTTTGTGATATGTATGAACATGTGCCAAGGTGGGAAATATGGAATTTTATAGGGAAGAAGTTATCACGGCATTCAAGAATCCCTACTCAAAACTATATTGAGATGCCCATCCCTAGTCCTATACATCAACATACCCCTGACATACCCCTATTTCTATGTAGAGTATTGTTAATAATGAATCAAATGTTTGGTGTGCTACTCTCTTCTAATTGTTAATGATAATAGAGAGGCTAAAAATATATAGTTTTCTCTATCACTAAGGACCAATACCTCTTCATAAGCATGGAGAGATCTGTCCTCTTGGGATGGAGCATTACTAAAAGAATTGGTGTAGGAAGGTTGAGACTTGGAGAAAAGATCTTTATGGGGATTCTTGATTCACAGTTCAACCCTAAAGGTATTACAAGGTTTGGTTGGTCCTTTTAGCAAAAGAGCATAACTGTAGAGTAGGAAAACAAGTCAATGCTATTTTAGGGTGGTCCTTTCAGCAAAATTAATTTGCAAAATCAATTTCATTAAGTCTGGCTTCCTAGACAGAATGGAGAATCATATGAAAAATGTAATATCTCTGAGGAGACATACTGTTCCACAATAAATTAGCTCTAACTTTACTAAGTCTAAAATGCATGGTTCTTTCATCCAATGGGTCATATAAGTGCCTCTCTTCTCTTTTGTGTGTTTTTAGAAGCAACCTTGTAAAATTGTTTTATTTCTCATCATTATGCACATTTCTACTGGAGTTGGTAGGGTATATATAGATAAGTTGTAGCTAGACATAATTTTCTTGGGAGCTATGCCTAATTATTAACTATAATGAGAGATGCAAACCTTTCGCTACTTTTAATCTGAATATTACTGCATTTAATCTAGAAAACTAAGGAAGAAATCTTAATTAATTGAGATCAACCCATGAATATTATTATCAGTATTATTTTTTGTCATAATAAAAATGATATATTTTGATTTATTAAGCTTATGTTATCTCTTCCTGTTAGAAATTTTTGAGGTTACTAACAATTGTATTCAAGGTAAAATTATGGAAATTGATTTTAAGGAAATAACACATGTACTTGGAGATCACTTAGACTACAAGAATCAACATTTAGTAGTTAGCATTTTTTAAATAGATTTAAGAATTTAATGCAAAGCATATAATATTTGAGTGCTATGTGTTCTCTGATACACGATGAAGCATCCTAATTTTCAGGATTTTGAGCATTTAATCCAATTTATTATTTGCTATGAATAAGCATGTGGGTCAAAGAATAAGGATTTTGGGTCTTCGTAAATATTACTCATTTCCTCATTGTGCAAAAGGAATCTTGTATACTATTTTGAATTTTGCCCAATAAAGCCTTGGAGTAATCTAGGGACATTTGAGTATATTAACCTTTATGTTTATATAAACATTTTTGCAAGAGATATAGAGTGCTTTGATAGAAACAATGAGATATGGGTTATTTTCCATTTGCTTATGGAATTTATCTCTGTTTTAAGGGTAAAAGTACTACATTTTGTGCACACTAAGTCTGCGAGAAATCAAATCCAAGAAAGGGGCTGAAATTCCCTCAAGTGTGGAAAAAAGAGTGTGTCAAAGTGGATTAGTGTAGGATGGTATGATGAAGGTAGTATGACTATTATTAAGTGAAGAGATGTGGGAAGAATCTAGGAGAAACGAGTAAAGGTGATTGGAAGAATTTTATCGACTAAGCCGAGTTGGACATAGGTAGTTTCTAGCAATAAGGACTCTCATTTGGTCTCACAAGTTAGAGTTGTGTGGGCTTCCAAGTAAGCTCTAGATTAGTCATCCTAAATTATGCTTAGGTACTAAATAAGGGATGGTTTTTGTAGCCTAAGTTCAATGAGTTTATGTGGCTAATTCATTGGTGTTTGTGGTACTTGTTTGATGAAATTGTGAATAAAGTTTGATGTGGGAAACCATTGTGTTAAAGAAGTATTTGTGTAGCCCGTGATTAGGCATTTTGGAGTAGCAAGAAGTTTGTAAGTGCACATCTTGTAGAATCCCTAAGTTTAACATTTTCAAAGAAGCTAGAAGGTTAATAGAGGGAATAATTGGAAAACCCTATGAAAAATGACCTTTGGAGTAGCTAGAAACTATTAAAATGAAACCTAAGTTCAATGACATTGGTGGAGCAGTGCCTTAATAGTACGTCCCGATGCATTAGCTAGTGAGTTGTCTAGTCGCCCCAGGAACTGCAAAATCTCTCCATGCATGCATGGCAGTGTTTTTACCAAAAAAGAAAAAAGGAAAAAGTGTAAAATCATCCCTAGAAAATAGGGCTCTATTTTAGTAGTCAGAATTACAATTGAGCTATTTTTGGAAACTACTGCCAAGTGTCACTTTTTCCTAGAATTTTTGCCTTTGCGTCATAAACCCTAAATTGACTAAATCCATCAAATAGATGCTTCTAAAGCTCATTTTCACATTTGATCTTGACGCTCTGGAATTTCTAAGGAGATCTAGGAATCTTCGACATGGTCATTGCAACTTTTTCGAGTAAGTCTTCCCTTTCTAGTCTTTTGCTTATTTTTCTATCACTCTTGTGTGCTTTTCTTGTGAGAGTGTTGTTTTACCCATTTTATTGAACGGATGTTGGATTTTTTATTTGGTTTATCTTGTAAAAGTGTTGTTTTAAGTTTTTCATTGCCGTTCCCAAGTGTTGCGTACATAACCTAGTTTTTGCACTAACATTTGTCGTTGCAGTGAATCTCTCCACATGCTTCATTATTCTTCAATTTGATTGATTCTTGCACTTGTTTTATTTGCATGCATCATTATACACTGATATATACACCCACCTTCACTTCCACTTTCATATCTTCTCATTTTCATGTTTCCATTGGGAATATTTGGGCTTCCTTGGCCTGAATCTAGCTCTTCCCATGCATGCACTTTGCATTTATCGATCTCAAGGCTCTGTCTTGGCTCCAGGAATTACACAGAGGCTACCAAGCCTTGGATCCAAGTAGGAGTAATCCTAAGCCTTGATCACTGGAATTGCGCAATGCATAGTCTTAGTTGGAATAAGTGTGACTTAACTACACATTGTTCAGTTCTAGTGAGCAACACCTGCCAACTGGAAGGTAGAATTGCGCAATGTGTAGAAGTAGCTGGGAGTTGGTCACCTCTGAGAGCCAGTATTTCATAGTTCTTTGCAACAGTTTCCTAGTTTGTTGTTTGGTCTTTTCTTGAAGTGATTTTTGTTTCATGCTAATATTTGCATGCATGAGTTTCCTCTCTATCTCTAGGTACAACAATTTTTGAGAAACTCTTTAACAGTTACACGTAACATGGATTTCAAGAGATCTAAATCAAAGGATACTATTGAAAGTTGCATTAGGGATGTAGTTGAGTAGGTTTCAGTGAATTTTCTAGTTTATATAGACACTCATTTATTCATTGGGAAGGGCATGAAGTTAACATGGCATGAAATCAAGGATATCTTTGAAGGGGGCTTTAAGGAAGCTCTAGAGAATCAACAGGTGTATGTCAATATCCATAGGTCAGGCTTACACAAGGTTGCATGTAGGTACCCCACCATCCCTTATGTAGACATCATCCACTGGATTGTCTCACACAGAAATGCCAAGATTATGACATTAAGCAGTGTAAGTGGAACATAGCCTACTACCTTCAAGATGGAGAATTATCATCAAATGTATCACTTACCTTAGCCAATGAACTGCATGGATGAACTTTTCTATGCCGCCAACATCTTCATGAACACCTGATATATTATAAAGCATTGGGTGAAAGGGCCATCAAAGTTGAGATCAACACCCAATCATGTTTATAAGATGAAGTCACTCAAAAATGCCTACCAGTTCTTGATCATATTTGCATGTAGATTGTATAGTCGAGAGATCACAGAGACCTTTCTACAAAGTTGGGTGGTTTTGTTGGACTAGTTGGTGAATGATGGAAAACTATTCAACTGGTTGGATCTCTTGACCCATCAGTTGAAAGTCCATATGACTAACACCTGAAATCCACCCAAGGATGAGCAAGCGATATTCTACTTGTTTGCATATTTACTCGATGCAATCTATGCCCAACATAAATTTCCTGGCATGGGTTGGAGATGGAAACCATCAGAGAATGTCGTTAATATTTATTGGAAGTCTCTTTCTGAGTGCAACTACTGAGAATTTATGGCAAGGCTAGCTGATGATTTCATTGCCCCGATGTACAAGTTGATCTTTGAGTAGGATCCACCTTGCATGTCCCAAGAAGCGATGAAGGCATCACTTAACATTGCATATTGGTATGCCTCACCCGGTGGCACCTTCATTAGGATGTTTGGCAGAGAGAAGGCTCCACATGTTCTACAAAAGTATGCCAAAATCAAGTTGGTCATGGAAGAGATCACATATCACATCTATTCTAGGTTATCAACATGGCTACATGGGAGGAAGAAGGCACCTTGGCCTACTCTTCCTTTCTGGATTGGATTGTACATGATCAAGAGCTTGAGAGATGTGGATGCCAAAGCTAAGAAGATAACAAAGTTTGAGTTCAACACTAGATACTACAATCTGTATGATCCCCATGAGATTTTCAAGAATCACTGTGTGAGGGTGTATTACCCATGGATCCATAGGGCATGTCATTGAGCAAAGGAACACCCTTGATGGTATTGTTACAACCACTCCAAGCTCAATGAACGAGTCAGTATAGCCACTAAGTGGAAAGCTACTCTACAGGAAGCACCACCACAGGAGGCAACAACGACAACAATAAGAAGCATACTGGTATAGGACAAGGGTAAGTGGAATACTTCCAAGAAGGCATAGGTTGAGAAAGCCTATAATTTCAAACAATATCCTTTCTTGAAGAAAGAAACTTTGGCATTGAAAGCAAAGAGGCAACAATGGATAAAGAGAGTAGAATGGAGGAAGAGAGAAAATAAAACGTTCGAGGAAGCATAAAGGAAGTTATAGGAAACAGAGAAGAAGCCTGAACAAGAAGAGGAGATAAGAATGAGAGAGAGGGAAGAGAAGCAAAAATGGGAATGGGAAGAAGGGCATGGCATGATGACAGAGCAAACTGTGCCAATACAGGTTGAGGAGTCAAAACAACTAGCACATGAATATCAGGGTGAGGAAATGCAGGATCGGGAGCTTTCTCAGTAGATTAAGAAAATGGTTGAAGCAACAGACATGGAGTTGGGATAGAACCAATATATGGAACTCATACCAAGAGCATCGAAGACAACCCCACAGTCTCCACCACCTCTAGTATCAGAACCAATCCCGAACGAGCAAGGAGAGCTTTTTATTCTTAACAATGATCCAGTGATGGAAGTGTACAATCTGTCATTTTATGAGATGTAATAGAAGATTGTATACATGCAGAGAAAGAATTTCCTGGATGATCACACATCACCTGCATTTATGAAGGAAAGGGTTATAGTTCCATATGTTAGAAATCATCCACTCACCATCACCGATGGCACTACAGCTTATGCAGGAGCCACGAGATCAAATGTTAAGTTTTGTTTGCAGATAATGAATAGATGGCAAAGAACTTGCAAGTAGCCAGGAAGAAAGAAGAACAATCCGCATAATCTGTAGTGGTAGAAATGAGGAAACTGATACTTGTTGAAATATCAACTCTTGAGGTCACCATGTAGAAAATTTATGCCGAAGTTCTCACCATGCATTATGCAGCTTCCCATCTATTTGGTTTCCAGGGTTGGAGCAGGAAGATTGTTCAAAGTCTCAGAGACATACCATTGCTATCACCCATGTTCAAGAATGGAAAATGAAGTACAAAGGAGGCCTGCTTCATTTTCCCAATATGATGAATCTACAAATAGAGCTAAACAAAGAAAATATCTGAATGCAGATCCAAAAATATGAGCAAATTGCCTCATTCGTCAGTAACATACAGGTTTCATATGCACGGTTATTCAAGAGTTTTTATGTCATGGTGAGAACACATAACATTCTGAAAATCGACTCCCTTGTTGTAGACAAGGAGATGAACCAAGTCTGACTAGAGATCGACAGGTACATGGAGCAGCTAAGGTGAGAGGCCACCAACGATGACTTGGAGATGAGTCCAGAAAGCATGTAGACGTACATTGGTGGTCCTGCCATAGTCAAGGCCATGTTGTGCATGCTTCAGAATGAGTTGGAAAAAGGTTCCAAGACCTTATGCCCATGAGCCATGGAAGCAAGAGTCTGTTACCAAAAGGATACTATCAAATAGTATGGGGACACCATAGCACAATACCAAGCTTGTTATTAGTATGAATCAAGAGTCATCAAGTGGATGTTGTCGAGTTGGACTTTCCCCAAACATCTTATTTGTAGTGTTTTGTCACATTACGCTATCTCTAGCCTATTTTTTCTCACCTGGGTACATGCGGAAAATGTATATTATTTGTAAGTATGTTTTAAGTGAAATTCCAAGTGTTAGTAGTGGAATGTGAATAGTCACTATGTAATGTAATGAGTTATTTGTAAGTTGAAGAGTCATGAGGGTAGGCAAAGAGTCGAAGGGGAATGTGAATGGTCACCCCACCCTTTATTATAAATAGAACCTCATAAATCGTATAACATGCTTTTGGGAGCGATTCTTTTAGCTAGGCTTAGGTGTAGAGAAGGGTTGGGAGTATTGCAACGAGCCTTGGCTTCTCCATAGCATAGAGTGAGCATACTTATTTGAAGGAGAAAGTTTTCATGACTGTAATTTTCCACTATTTTGGCTAGTGGTTATCACTAGTATATGTATGGATGGAACTTTCACTTATAATAATAATAACTGAGCCAACATGTTTTCATGTGTATGTTGTTATTGCAGTTGGACTATTCTAGTTGCTTTAGAAATGTATGGTGTTTAACTTATGCACTTTCTTATGAGCTATTTTACATGAAATTGTATGAATCTTGTTGAAGGCATGTTGTTGGATTAACCCGTCATTTTGGTTTGTGGACTATTCCGCTTTCCAGCTTGTGATGTCATTTCGCTCATGTTTTCCTTTCAGGTTGTGTACTAGGCTGTGTACTATTACAAGATTCTAAGGGACACACTTTATTTTCTCCTCCATGTGTTAGATCCCCCATGCATCTTACTTGACTTGCTACAAGGTCATGCACTTGCTTCTGACCAAAGTAATCATACTTACCTCTGCACGCTACTGCTATCAAGGCACCACATTACCACCCATTATTAGGACTCCTACTCCAAATAGTCTGAGGTCTAGTTGGGACTTCTTAATGGGGAGATCCCTTGAATCTTGGCAGGTCCAAAATTGTCAACAAATCCTTTCAATGATTCATCACACAAAAAAATGAATTGACTACAATCATATATATAAGAGGGAGAACATGAGATTGATCAAGATTGATGTGATTTTAAGGTTTTGGGGTTGACATAAATTGAGGAATCTCCATGTTCCCTTCACCAAGTTCCCTGCTCTTGGGTTCCATGGAAAAATGATGTTGATATCATCATTGACATGTGGTGTGACCTAGATGAGCCATAGGTCACTCAAAAACCATGGAATTGATCAACCAAATTGCCAAGTCATCATGCCATGTGGCATTTTCCATGTCATCATGAGCACCAAATCTCTCACTACCATGTGTCATTATAGATCCCATGTGTGCTTTTAGTCACACTTCCACATCATCTTCTAAGGTCAACTTGACATCCTTCAAAGCCTGTCATGTTTCATGCACTATTTGGACCAATGTGGCAGAGGAAAAGTGATATGGTGAAGGAATTCAAGGTCTTGCATGTCATATCACTATCCATCAATCATGCATTCTTCAATGATTAGATAAGCCTTAAGATGTAAAATCTTTAACCTGTTAGAAAGTGTGCACCTCGTTGTACCATTTTCTATGGATTTCAATGAAGGATCATATGTCTAATCTAAATTTGATTGGCATTTAAAAGTTTGGTGTTTTCCCATTATTTTCACTTTCAAATTTGAATTGGCATATCTTATTATTTGGTAGGAGTTTTATCAATTGTGATATATCGTTGGAATGGTATCAAAGAGAACTATCCAACCATGCCATTTATAGCTTCATTTGACTTCCCCTTTGACATCAATGATATAAGTTTTCATGATTTACAACATTATTTCTAATAAACCCTCACTTTATCATTAA
>APFE030005919.1:0-10557 GCA_000404065.3 Pinus taeda
TTTTATTAGTGGTTAGTATGGCCATTGCCACTGATAAAGCAACAGAGGACAGATAGGGTGGGAACAGAAGTAGGCCATGATGGATAGGAGGATATAGATCGGTTGGAGACTCTTTATGGGAAGAAATATCATTGTTGGGCTTATCAGATTTATTGCTATAACTCTCTCTGGTTGCTATGCTTTCAAACTCCTTGCCTCTTTTCATTCTAACTTCGGGATGAAGTTTTCTGAAGGAGGGGTGTATGTAATGCCCCACTTAAATCTTATCCTACAATCTTGTTAATGTTTACATTATTTGAAAATATTGAAAAATATTGGTCTAATATAAAATTCATGATATCCATTATTCAAATTCCTCACTTACCTTCTCAAATTGAATATTAGGTAGGATATGGTCTCCTTCCATTATTTCATAATATATGTATTCATTTCACATTACCCAATGTATCCTCACATTCATTAAGGAGAAGACATGGTCCTCTCCATGTAATTACATCTCACATTCCCCAATGTACCTTCACATTTACTTGGGATAAGACATAGTCCTCTCCATCTTATCATCAATATATATATATTTCTTTCACATTCCCAAATGTACTTTTCAGATTTACTTGGGAGAAGACATGATCCTTTCCCATTAAATTCTCAATTTTATATTCATCTCATATTTCCAAATGTACTCCTAGCTTACTTGGGAGAAGAGAAGTCAACTGTAAGGATGGATGAGAAGTTAATGACATTAATTAGAGGTGGTTGAGATGGAGAAGGGAAGGATGATATAAAAAGGGAAGGGAGAAGGAAGAAAGGGTAAGTGGGGGTTCTTGCTTATGATTATGGGGGTTGGTTGTGATTGTTTGGACTTGTTATGATTTTGGGGAGACCTTGGAAACCTATGGAGGTTTCTTGGGTTTGAGAGGAGGAAAGTATTGTTATCTGGTTTTGCACATTCTTCTTGAGGACACACTATATCTGGTTGGACTTAGGCACGGAGGGCTAGGGAACCTGTGGAGGTTTCCTGGGCTAGGAATTTGTTTCCTAGTTGGCTGGGAGGTAAATCCGGTTGGGTTGGTGAGAAGGAGCGTTCAGCTGGAGCTATACGACAAAGGTATCATCATCAACGCGAACAGGTAATTTTCCATGGAACTACTCTTGTTTAAGTTGATATCAATGGAATGCCCTCATCTTAAATTTATGTGCTTATGATAAAATGATAAGATGTTAAATGTTTAAAACTTTGTGAGAAGGTCAGCAAGCCCCTTTTATTACTTGCAAATCAACATTAAAATAGATCCGTTAGTGTACAATAGATTGAGGCTCTAATAATAGAAATCGGGTTCTTACACATGGTATCAGAGCGGGTTAAACCTCTAGGACCTATGGACCCTTCTTTTGGCTTCCTTCTCAAATTGTTAATTTAATTTACCTCCTCTTTCATACTCTAATTATTTTAAGCTCAAAAGCACCCTTCCCTTTTTATCAATAATATTTATATACTCGTCAAACCCAAGCTTGAGATTATGCAAGATTATCACTAACTTGAAAAGATCGAGAACGCGGGTAGTTCAATCTAAACCTGCCCATTTTTTTTAAAAGCCATTACTTGTTCTCTTCTTGTAAACTGTGCTTCAGTTTCTGCTTTACGATTTTTTTTTTATTTTTTTATAAAGATTTCTATGATATTTTAAGTATACCTGTCTATACTTAAATTTTTCAATAAACATTTTCTGTTGTTCCATCATAGAAATCACCTCCAGTGCTCTTGCAAAATAAGCTCCTCTAACAAAATTGTACAGTACGGTGTCAAGCAGCTCCTGATCAAAATTTAAGGGATTAACTCCACTCTTTGGGAATGCAGATGCCACCCTCCTCATATCTGCCCATAGCATTGTTATCTCCTTATACATGGCTATTCGACTTCTGGTGAGTTCCGAGCTGCTTTCGCGCGTTTTAGCATATCCAATATAAGCTCTGAGGTAGCAACCAGATCACCAAACTTCAGATGGGTTGTTAGTAAGCTATTGTAATATTGCTGATAATGGTGATCAAGCATTCCAGGAATTTCATCAATAAACCTCTTTAGTTTTTTTCATTTCTTCTCTCCTGCCATTGCTCTCATAAATTTGGGCCATTAGAGCAATTGAAGTAGCATCAGCCTTCACCCCCACTCTAGTCATCAGCTCTAAGAGTTCCTCCGCCTTTCTAGTCATCCCAAAAGCCAACAAACCATTGAAAACAATGTTGAAAGCCTCGGTATTTGGCTTCTTTGAAAGCAATGGCTGATTTCTCCTCTTCCTCGGATCCACCCTTCCATCTTTGAAGAAATAACACATCTCAATCACTATCTCTGAAGCTAAACATGCCCCATTATATGTTTTAACCATATGGGTCACCACTGTACTCCAGAAATTGACAGAAGGGTATTCCTCCATGTCCACCATTGTTCTCAGAACTGTGGAAGCAGGGACGGGCATTTGTGTTGATGCAAACCTCAAGCACAATTGGGTCAGAGCCTCTTGATCAAGTAATTGTCTTTGCTTCCTCTCATTCACAATTGAAAGCACCACAACATAGGCCTTCTCGATCCATTTTGAATCCCCAGAGCCTGCTAATACATTTATCAACCTACTAACAAGATTATCAACCTACTAACAAGAGACTTCCTTGGAAAACCTTCCAGTTGCTTGAAATTCTCATAGCCCTTCATGGCATCTTCCAGTCTCTGTTCATCAAGAGCATTTCCAGTTCTTCTGCCAACATTGACGGGTTGCGAGCTTGCTTCAAGATTGTGGGTGATCCCGCAGAAGAGAAGTATCTATACGAAGGGCTAAAATAGACCCAACCATGAAGGGAAAGCCCACTGACACCTTCGTTAGAAAAGGGAAAATTTGGGAGATTTTGAAGTCGAATAACATGGACAGATGCATGAATTCGACAGCTTTCTTCCCACATTTCATGACATGCACGACATTCTGTCATAACCTTTATGGCTTCACGGCCACCAACGCGTCAGGACTGGATGGGATCGCAGTGCCGCGATACTTTTGGATTTGCGCAGGATTGCTCCATTTTCATTCGTCAGTTATTCGGTTCCAGCAGCAAAAGTTCTCGCAGTCCGATGAAATACCTCGCCGAAAGCATTTTCTATCCAAGGGACTGGATCTCGATGGATATAAAAATTCTAACCAGTAGATGTTGCACATGTAAAGCTTGGGTATTGTGGGAGAGGGTCTGCGAAACCCATATATGGGAGGCCGATCTTGGAGACTTATTACAAAAGTTTCAGTTGGGGTTAAGAGAAATTAGACACTATGTGTGGAGGCACGATAACTTGGAATTCTAACCCGGTCAGTAAGAGTGAGCGAGCCATTTTGGAGGATTTATGGACTAGTTTGCATGGAGTTCGCCAGAATTTTCATGAGTCCTTCTTTGATTTGTACAGTTCAGATGACGATGATGATTTTTTTGGATTATCCTGATCTTTTTAAAGAAAATTTAAGTGCCAAGGGTTTATGGATTGCCAAGAAAGAATGCCCTTTAGCTGGAGGTAAGCTGTGATTTTTTATTTTAATATGCATGCGTTTATTTGTATGTCCATTATGAATCTGTTAATATGCTGAAAAGGTTATCCTTCCGATGGAAGGCAGAGTTCTCTAAATCTTCTAGGGTTCACCTAGGGGCAGAGGCAACCAATGAGTTTTTACATTTTACTTGGGCTTGCTCAATTCGTTTGGGGGAGCGTTATTTATAAAGTGCTTCAGAGGCAACTAATGAGCTTTACATTTCTCTTGGGGTTTGCTTGATTCTTTTGGCCAGGTTATTTGTAAAGTGTTTCAGTTAGGTTAAACCGCTTGAGCTACATAAGATTGTAAGGTTCGGGAAAAGTAAACCTCTCAAGCGATGGCCAGGGAATGAGTGCCTAATAAGCAGAAAGTTTTGTTTGACAAAAGTTGTGAAGAATTTCTTGTGCAATGTATTAGAAAATTGTACTGAGCAAGAAAGTGCAGTGAAATTAAAATGATGGCCGGGGAATGAGTGCCTAATAAGCAAATAGTTTTGTTGGACAAAGGAATGAGTGCCTAATAAGCAGATAGTTTTGTTGGACAAAATCCGTGAAGAATTTCATGTGCAATGTATTAAAAAATTCTACTAAGCAAGAAAGTGCAGTGAAATTAAAACGATACTATGGTGAACATGCTTGTAAGTCCATGCATACTGATGTATATTGAACATACTGTAAACAAATAGTGCATTTCAACTCTTTGGCAGTCATGTTCTTTTCTTGTAGAGAGGGTTGGGGTATTAAATGTTAACCTTATGCACACATTCATTGATCTTTGTGTTGCAAATTTCGTTGCTCATGAACAATCCATGTTTTCCATTCAGTAATTTTCTGCCTGTGTGTTTGAATTCATTTCTGCATGTTGAGAATGGCATACAGGTTTAAATTTCCGCTTGTGGCAGGTTTAAATTTCTGCATGTTTAGAATGAGATAAAGGTGAGAATCAAAAATTTAATGTACAATGTCTTAGAAAATGCCTGTAAGTCCATATCCACGCGTACGGATGTATACTAGACATATTATAGACAAGTAGTAGTTGGATTGTAAAATGAAGTGCATTTCAGCTCTTTGGCAGTTTCGCATTTTTCTGGTAGTGCAGGTTCTGGTATTAAATGTTAACCTTATGCTCATATTCTTGGGCATTGTGATGCGGATTTAGTTGCTTGTGAATAATCGATATTGCCATTGACCAGTTTTCTGCATGTTTGTTAAAATTCATTTCTGCATGTTGAGAGTGGCATAAAGGTGGAATTCAACAATATTCTTCATTTCACGGTCTAAGCAGATCCTTGTCTATTATAAATCCATTTGCTTTGCACCATGCATTTGTCAACGCCAAATTTTGTAATATGCATATAGAAATTCTACAGTCTCTTGAAACAATTGCTCTTTTTTTTAATGGCTTAGAAGTAGAGGCATTTGAATGGCTGTCAAATGTCAAACTTGTTTCATATATAGCATCTAAGTGTGTGTGTGTATTAGTGAGTGTGCATACTTTCACCATTCATGAAAGAGTATCCCGCAATTGTGTGCATATACGACTGTTTATGATACTTGTTTGTCAGAGATTATGAACACATCTTCTACTCAGCTTCACGATAATTTGAGACATTCATATTCAGTTTTTTATTCATATACTTTATAATGTGCTTATGAATTTATTGTTGCTTAAAGGGGGGCTTGCTACATATCCTTCTCATTATAAAGAAACAACTAACACCACAAGAGATTCGCAATGCAAAGGAGCAGCCAAGACCACAAGTGGTAGGAAGAAGAAGAAGACTATGTATAGAGGTATAAGACAACGCACATGGGGCAAATGGGCTGCAGAAATCAGAGATCCCAAAAAAGGAATGAGGGTTTGGCTGGGTACCTTTGATACAGCAGAAGAAGCTGCTAGAGCTTATGATGCAGAAGCCAGGAAGATTAGAGGAAAGAAAGAAAAACTCAATTTTGCTGATGACTTGTTACCTCCCAAGAAGAGTAAGAAGGTGATAAAGAAGCTTAAGGATATGATTACAGAAGAGTCACATAAAAAGACATGCATGCACTTGCCAGAAAGTTCAGCAAGCTCAGGTACAGAGAAACCTTGCATGGCTTGATACAGATTGTAGTGATCTTCAATCATGTATCCTATCTTGATAACAAATTGTGTAGTAACAACAGAATATGGTTTGTCAGATGATCGGGCAGAGCATGTAAGAGAGAATGCCAGTGCTTGTATATTGCTAGGATTTCGTAACTAGAATATTTTTTTTTTTTGATAAGGAGCAGATTGATGAAGGATAGATTTCCAACTAGAGTAAGACTTTAGAGGGAGCTCTAGAATCCTTGGCAGTATGACCCAATGACTCTTCTTGCCCAATGTTTTCATAGTAGTTGATTATGAGTACTCTGATGATGCCTAGATGCCTTAGAGGCTGCATGGAAGCTGTATCATTATGATGGATGAATTTGGCACATGTATCTAAGGGTTTATAACAGGAAAAGTGTCATACTATAAGTAACTCAACAATTATGTTCTAGTGAGGTCACTTCCCCTACACTCAGAGGGAGTTATGGACGATCCATGTTGAACTATAAAGAAATAGCTATTGATGTTGTCTAACCGATGACCCTCTCATTTATCAATGTAAGAGGGATTTGACTTTTGAAATAAAGACAAAAGGCTTAGCTCAAAGGTATGATAAGATGTGAAGTTGTTGGTTTGCATACTCCTAGGATTCCGAGTATTCTTGATAATCACCCTATTAGTCATATGCCTCACAATGAAGACTAAGAGTCGAACCATGGATAACTCCTTAGTGAGATATCTCTGTAATTCTATAATCTGAGATATAGTATCAAAATCTAAGATTCTTTTGATATTTTGATGTTGATTCAATTGATAGTAAGATAAATAGAAAATCACATCCAGGTTATATCTTTTGATACGGTTGTTGTGGAGGTACTATTGAGGTTTAATGTATATAACAACAAGTACATTTTATTATAAGCCGACTGGTTATCAACGTTCAAAGTATTTTTTGTCCTCCCTGTCTATAAAAGAAAAAAAGGTTACATCACATACATAAAGAAGTTAAGAGTGAGATAATATATCACATAGATAAGGAAGTTAAGAGGGAGATAGCTCAAGTTCTGGGAGGGTGTATTTGCTAATGCTTAGCTAATGTAGTTTCCTTCTTTCAACTTAATAAAAGGTACGTGATTGAAGCTGCCATTTTGTTCACTGTCATAAATTCCAGAATTCTGGTTTATGTAGAATTAGTACCTACCGTCCACTCTGCAGAATTTCATATAAAAATGATGTGTCTGCCCATTTGACTCTACAGTCCAACTTTTATCATATACATTGTCTGCTGTTTGGAGAGCGTTAGGGAGTTTGAGTTTCCTACTTTAGGGTATTTTTTTATAAGAAGTGCAGATCTGCGTACCATGACTTAAATTCAACAAGACTACCTTTGTATTGATAGAAATTCTTAAGAGATCCTTACACGAGAGGGATGCAGTTTTACCTTTGTAATGATAGAAATGCTGAAGAGATCCTTACGTGAGAGGGATGCAGTTTTGGTTTATTGAACCGCTGAAAGTTATGTGGCTCAGTCGGGACCTGTTGAATTTCCTGATGAAGGCATTATCGGCAAAAAAAAATAAATAAATAAATAAAAAGCTTTGCAGAGAGGAGCCTCAATTTTATGACAAGTTGAGGTCCCAGCTTCAAAAAAATGAAAAGATGCTCCATTCCTGTTTGACTTAACCTTTTTATAGTAGATCCAACAAGAGATTTTGATGCTACAATGACTTGGGAGAAAGTCTGGGAAGAGGGGTTGGTGCCCCCTCAACCACAAAGATGAGAGGAGGTCAGAGAGACCCTTGTGGAGAAGACCTTGTTGATGTTTGTAGCTCGGAATCTTGGATATGTACTTCCACACAGGTCTAAGTGTCGAGATGTATGGAAGTCATCCAAAGTGTAAATTTTAATTAAAGGAATTATAAAGTGAACTAATTTTTATAGAAGTGGGTTTAATCTAATGAAATATAAAAGCCCTTTTACATTAGTGAATTGGATGAATCTAGATTATTGATTAGAACTTAATCTCATTGAGAGATTAGAGGTATGGAGATTTGGTTATTAATGGTTAATTGATTCAGTCAAAAACTAAAGTTTATAAAAGCCCGGCTAAGTGAAGGAGAAAGATACAAGAGAGAGAGACATTGAGTAATCATAGCATGGGTGATAAAGGAATTCCATCTAGTGAGTAGCACCAGAGAAGACAATGAGCAGAATATTGCAGCAAGAGGATCAACCACATGTAGGCTGTACAGGTGCCTAGAAAAATTTTGAAACTTTTTACTATAGCTTATAATTGTTTTCAGCAGGCCATTTTTGCACTAAGGGAGCATTTCTCCGCTATTTCATCATTTACACAGTCGAACTTGAGGACAGGGGTCTATTGTTTCAACAGGACGAACTGCCATAGGTGCCCTTCTTCTATAATCTGCTCATAGTTACTCGTAGCATGCCTTCAGAACTACTATATAATGACTAGAATATCCCAAGGCTATTCCAGAAAAGTCATGCTAAACACCACAAATGTAATAGTTTCAGCTCAAACTTCAATCATCTAATGTTAAAATAAATTGTTTGATCCTTATCTCAGACAACACATTGATAACCCTATCCAAATTCACAGATTTAGGACACAGTGATGAAGTCAATGTGTGTTATGTACCACTAGGACTAAGGTCAGCATTCAAACAACTTATAAATGTAAATATTGTTTCACGTCTGACATTTGTATTGTGCGTTAAGATCTCAACAAAAAACAAATTCCTGTTCTTTCCACTAGTCCAAGCAAATGACCTTTCTGTCTTGTTGAATGAATTCACACAGATTTATGTAGTCCCTTCTATAGAGGTTTTATTCTTTGCTCAAATATCTAAAAAGAATCCTGTTTCATTGCCCATATTTACAAGAACTAGTGGATGTCGCTCTTAGCGTTTGGAATCCTGTTTTCCATGTCACAAAGGATATCAGAATCTCGTGTCCTTGAATTCATGATGGACGTGCTCACAGTGATGAAAGGAAGAAGTACTTGACACTGAAAGATCAAATGTCAGGTCTCTCCCTCTTCACTTTGGTTCTTCAACCATGTTGTAGAAGTCCTTTCTTTTCCTGGAGTAGGTGATCATTTATTTTTAGTGGATGAAAACAGTTCACAAGAATTTGAAGCTAAGTACAAGAAGAGGACTGATTTATTGAAGGCTCTTACTATTTTGCCTCTGTAGCTGCTGGAGCAGTGGCTATCAATCATTCTTGGGTAGCTGCCAATCAGGATTTGGCAATGGTATTGGTATTTGCATTGGGATATGCTGGCATTATTTTGAGGAGTCCCTTGCTTTCAACAAAAGTGGTGTTGGACTTTTGATGGCTGTCAGTTTATGGGTAATTAGGAGTATTGGGGTAAGTCTTTTCTTTTTAAATTGAAATTCTTGTTACAGTATCTTCAATGGTGATTCAATGCGTGTGATTGATTTCCTGTCCGGTGCTATTGATAGAAGATCCTGATCTATTTTACAAGACCGATTTGGAGTAAGAAACTGATATCTCTTGTTTGATTCTTTTTCCTGAAATGTTATTTAAATGTTTTTGTAGACACAGACAAGAATAGATGGTTGCCTATAAATTTCAGCCCAGCTGTACTAAAGGGCCATGAATATTGACCCCCCAGTTTTGTTTCTATTCCTTTTTATTATATCCCTTTGTTGCTCAGTTTTTAGCTTATCTTGTGTGTCATGCTCCATCAGCTGATATAGCTGTTGAGGAATTGGCCACAAAATCTCAAGAAGTTAGTGAGATAGTATTCTTCCTGCTGGGTGCCATGACAATAGTTGAGATAATTGATGCACATCAAGGATTCAAGCTGGTTATAGATAATATCACAACTCGGAAGCCTCGTTCACTTCTTTGGGTGGTAGGTTTTGGATATTCAATACATTACTTGCTTGTTTGGTTGTTTTTCTCTGAACGATGCTGGTTAAAAGTTTTCGTTGCTTGTCCATGTCTAAATAGTAAATATTGAATTTTCTGTAATATTAATAATTTTGGAGTACCTCTTTACTAGCCCTTCATGGTGCCAAGTAATAGCAAACAATCAAAATTGAAGTCTTAAAACACATTCTCCAAGGTGCTAGGATAAATAGCTTCTTTAACAATAAATCCCTGAAACATGGTCCATTGGCTCCCTATTTGTGGCATTCATTCAACCCCTTCGCTATTCTTCATTCTTCATTGCTGATATTGCTAATTTGCTTGACCTTTCATTAATGTTATCATTTTTTTGTCACAAGCACATTTTCTCTCTGTTTATAAACTGATGTTTTGGTAATAACCTTTCCATGCATTATCAATGGGAATAAGCTCTCATTCGTCTCATTGAAATACTCTTAGCAATATTTTGATTTGATAGCTGGAAAAGATGCAATAGTTGAGAAAGATCCTATACAATATTGAACTCAGAAATATTACTTATCACAGAGGCTGATCAGAATATATAAATTTGAGTTTATAAAACATTCAATGAGAGTTTTGAAATAAAAGTCAAAAAAAAAGAAGAAATGATGGTTTGTATTTATTTTGATAAAAGAAAATATATTAGCTTACGGGATGTAGAACACAAAACCACACTAATAAAAAAAACAACCAATCTATACTTATGACCAGAACCAGTAGCATACTTAACTTCATAAGTCTAAAAAAAGAGAAGAATGGCATAATGTTATGCACCAGGGGAGTGCCTTTTGAGCCCAGGCCTCTTTCCTCCTCTACATACACTGGGGGCTACTACCTTGTCATGAAATATGTCAGATACTCCAGGCAATTGCATATCTCTCGTTCAAAGGTTTCCTCCTCTTCATTTTCTTTTTGGGAATTCAATACAGGATAACCAGCTTCTCCATAAGAGCAATCAATTTATCCTCATAATTCGGCACAACAT
>APFE030005928.1:0-16599 GCA_000404065.3 Pinus taeda
ACACACATCAAAAAAAGATTTGGTAAGTTATTAGTTCATATAATTTATGTTTTTTTTATATTGTATATTGTGATCATTTTAATAAATATTATTTTGCTATTTTGAAAGTTTTTATTTCATTTTTTTATGTTTTGAAATTTTGATATTTTGATAGTTTTCATTGTTGATTATGGATGCTATGGGGTGAAAATGTGAAATTGAGAAATGCTTTTAGCTTATTTCTGACATAAAAAATTGTGAATATTAATGTTTTCTCAATTTCACCTAGTAGAAACTCATATTTTTCTTGAGAATTTTGTAGTACAGTAAAAGCAATGTTTCTAGAGAATTGTCTTGCCATCATACTGATATGTTTTATAAAAAAAAAAATATTGATATATAGCTTGAGATATTTGGTGGACATTGAATACTAAAGACAAAGTAGAAGAGTTTTGGAATTCAAATTCTTCTTTGTTACAAAAGGAAAAGTTTATGGAGTGTAATTGGAATTTTATGGAGAGTAACGGAGTGTAATTGGAATTTTATGGAGAGTAACGCTGATGTGAATATTTCCCTTACCACATTTGTCAAGCATAAACCATGGTATGTCAAGCCTTTAAATGTTCCCCAAGATTCAAACTTTTTAAATTTTTAAGTTTCCTTGCCCTCCTTATGGCCTTTATCATCAACTTGTATATGCTATTTTTTTCAACATTCTTAAGGGATATTGGTCTCAAATTCATTCACTATGCATTTTTCTTCCCCAGCTCGCATGCCTTGTTGGCTTGCCTATGACATTCTTCGTTATTTCCTCTCAAAAGATGCTAGAAGGACACTAAGTCAAAGTAGGGTAGAAAATTCTGAGCTCTCTTAATGATTTGGTTCATGGTAGTGTTCTTGGTTGTTGTAGTATAGATCATGTGTCTAATAATGATCATGAAATCTCCTATAAGTTGAATTGTTCTTATTCCCATTCTTTGTGCCATGGTAAGAGAGCAAGCCATACATTTATACCTAGTTGTTTTTCTTCCATCTAACCGCCCAACCATATCTAAATTCAATGATTCCTTGGGGACTAATGGCAATCCCTCCCCCTCTTGCCGCCCTAGGATTACCTTTTGAAGCTCCATCAAATGGATGGGTCCATTTTTTTTTGTGGATCTTAGCTATTCCACTAGACCTTCCGAGGATAATAGCATAATCCATTTGGTTTGGCTTGAGAGTGCTAGGTACACCAATAACTTGAGGGGCCTCGGAACACTCCCACTGGGCTAACCAAGTAGACTCCAATGGATCCAAGGAAGGGTCTTTGACTAGTTTATGAAATTTCATACATGCTAAAAGGGCACTCATGACTAGAACCTAGCATATTGCCTCTTTCCAGTATAACCATATTTTCCAAATGACATACTTTGGAAGAGTGGACCAAATATCCTCTTGGAGTGAAGGGAGCCTAAATAAGAATTGGTCCAAGAGCTGAAGAAGGTTTGGATCTCTCTAGGCGAGATGTTTCTAAAGAATAGAGGACCAAGAGCCACAACCCACACCCCCTTTGTACAATGACATTGGAGAAAGAGACGTGAGATAGTCTCCTCCTTTGATTCACAAAGATGACATCTAGAGGGGCTAATCCATCCCATTCTTCGAAGATTCTCTAGAGTAAGATTTTTCTTATGAGAAAGCAACCAATAGAAAAAAAATGTTTTTTGGGATGGAATTTGTTTACGAGATTTTTCCCCATATCGAATTTTTTGGAGGTAAATGGGTGCAAGAGAGCATGTGGAGATATCCTTCCTTGACTGAGTATGACGCAGGAGCATACAACTCAGCAATTTCGTTTTAATTCTAGTTAACTTAGCGGGTCTTGTGTTTGCAAGGAAGTCAGATTCTTATGTATTAATCTGAGTAATTAGAATAGGAATTAATTAGATAGTGTGAGGATATTTGTAAATTCTCTAGAATATAAGAGAACATGAGAGATGATGAGTGATGATGAGAGAGCTCGAAATCAATTATAAGTCTTAGACTAGAAAGTGGTGTCATGATTCATGGAACTAAAGAGGATTCTTAGGGATTACTAGAGCTAAAAGTGGACTTAGAGGATATTTAGGTTTTAGTTCACGAGATTAAGGATCTGAACGAAAATTGGTTAAAAAAAACCTTTTGTATAAATGTAAGCCTAAAAGTCATAATAGTGAGGTAGAGAGTCAATCAATCACTCATGAGTTAGAGAGTGAGTCACATAATAGTGAGGTAGAAAGTTAATCAATCACTCATGAGTAAGAGAGTGAGTCATTTAGGCCTACGGGCAAGAAAGGAAAGGCCAGAGATATTGAAAATCAGGCTGAGGAAGAAATTCTTGTGTAAATGGTTGTTTATTAATATAGATAACTCGACTCTGAGCTTTTGTGATGTGTATTTGAATTGTAAGTTGTTTGTGAACTTGAGTAATTCTGTGCAACCTAAGTTGCATGTGTGTAGAATTAAAGAAGTGCAGAGAGGAGTGTTATGGTTTTACACATAGAAAAATTTGGAGAAAGCGTTTAATGTTACAAAAAAGGTGAAAGAAGCATAAAGGCATGAGCAGAGATCGAGATTAGAGCAGGTGAAAATCGTAAGGCGACAACAAATACATGGGCAGAAAGTCAAATGGGCTATTACATAGTAAGAACCAAATGAATGTAACTGTGCACATGAACCATTGGATTAGTTAGATAAAAGGACAAGGTTTTGTGCTATAGAAGGCTAAGATTAAGGCACGCAAAATGAAGTCAAGAAGATGAATGGCGGAGATTAAGCGATAACCCTTTATTAAGTCGAGTTCTTTAAAGTTTTGTATTGAGCAGATGGGTGGTATTCGCAAGCGGTACGTAGTTCCTCATGCACCCTAAAGGTGTTAAGCGGTCCTTCAAAATTTCACGTGACTACCTTTATCAGTTGACAGGTAGCATACGATGGAGAGAGAAAACCACTTTTCTTGCGTGCTCTCAATCTGATATTGGTCGAGCTTCATTTTGGTCGAGCTTCATTTCACAGGAGATTGCGCAATAGCTGTTCGATTGAACGAGTCATATCAACAGTAGAGACTGTTTAGGTTAGTTAGCGAGTGGACGACATGATAGCCGTTAGATCGGATGAGACAAATCAACGGTCGAGATTATCTAAGTTTTTCACCGATCGGGTGACGCGATAATCATCAGATCGAGGAATGACATTGATGAAAGAGAGTTAACACGCTAGGGAGAGCATCGATGTATGTGAAAATGTTTTTGAAATGGTGGAAAGGTAAGGTTTAAGTGTGGTTTATGAGATATTTATATTATACGGGAATGATAATAGAAATAAGTGGGATTGATGTACTTCAGGTTAAGTTAAGAACTAACCAAAGGTTAAGAAGGGTTGTAAGGTTCCACTTAAAGGTTTATCAAAGGTTTAGACTTTCGATAGCTAAGTCAAATGTTTATGCATAGTGTTTATTTAAATAGCCTTAAACTTTGACTAAGTGAAAGTTTTACTAAGCATGGAATTTTTGGAATTCCTGGGACACGCATAGTGTGAGATCGAATTATATTTACATACTGTAGGTATATGTGGCTTAGGTTGCAACATTCGGGTATATGTATCTTAGGTTGGCATCATTTGGTGTAAGAGAAGAACAAGGAAATTCTGCATGTAAGAATTCTTTTAGAAAACATAGAACAAAGTTATGCTTTGAAGATGTGTATGGATGCAAGAGCAGATAAGATTTTAAATCTAAGAAACAGTAGGCACACAAAGATAAATTGTAGCAGAATTTGCAGATGCAAAGGAGACAAAGAACAATCAATTCAAAGTGTAGGTGAGTGTTAGAACCAGATCATGCAGAGGTCTTGAAGGTGAGGAGATTGCAGCAACCTAGAGCAAGGAGTGCTCAATTGGTTCCAAAGGAGAGAACGAGAGAGATGCCAAAAGACTGCGCTCAAAGGAGAGAAGCATAGCGAGGCATGTGTAGCAAGAAGGAGACTTGTTACTGAAGAGGTTTTGTTGCATCTCATAGAAAGATAATAAAGACAATACCATAGAAGATGTGGGTAGAATTTCTAAGGAATGAAGAAAGCTAGTAAGATTTTTTGATTGATAGAATAGGTGGTGAGAACCGAGTATATCATTTGTGATTGAAATACAAGAGGATAGTTGTGTTCTTAAAAGATGAATATGAGTTGAAGCCTAGAATGAGCATAGGGAATGCTCAAAGAGGTTCCATAGAATAGAGAACAAAGTTCTTTCTAAAAGACAAAGTATAGAGGAGAGCCTGCTGTGGTGAGTGAGTGAGGAACTCATGAAGATAGAGAAGAGGATGACTATTGATAGTCATAACAGAGATAACGAAGGTTCTGAGGAAGACCACAATAGAAGAAAAGTGAAGAAGGAGGATGCCAAGGCAAAGGGAGAGAGAATGAGTCAAGAGGAGCATGACAAGGACATCGTTGAGTTAAAAGAACAACTCAATGTATTAAGGATGATACTAGAGGAAAACCAAAGACAAGGTTGGGTTTTGAGGAAAAGGGAAGTCTAGTGGTCTAAGTTATAGAGAAGGCTACAACAAAAGAAAGTGAAGTGGCTAGTAGAGAAACTCAAAGAAGTTGAGCTGGAAATGGAAGTTTCCATTTATGAAGCAGAATAGGGTGAAGTTCAGGGTAAAGATGAAGACTAGAAATCTGGGGAAGATCTCATGAATTACTGTGAGAATTCAAGACAACAAGGAGATATGATGTCTCGAGAATCAAGTGACACCATAAAGTCCCATGTTTTTAAAATTGGTAGTTTGTGTATAATTCCAGGTATTGTAGGGGAAAAGCAACTTTGTAAAGATGTCTTCAGGATGGATGAAGATTTTGAAGTGAAACTTGACAAAGGAAATTTCTCAGAAGAGGAAGAATTTGATTGGTTACATGAAAAAGAGTCTGTGGATAAGTTACTTAATGAGTGAAGATAGTCATTTCAAGCTATCATAGAGATGGAAGATCAGGATCTTATTATGATGAAGAATGAAGGAATATTGTCTCATACAGGTAATCTAATGAATTCTAGTGAAGGACAAATGCATGAGAATATTAATGCAGATGATGGGACAAGGATAGCCATTGAAGAAGGGTTAGAGAGAGACATCAAGCAAAAGTGTATTAAAGAAGAAGGATATCTACTGAAATATGTTAAGAAAAAAGAAGTCCATGTAAAAGATTTAACAAAGGGAGAAATGACATATGATGATTGGTCACTAACAATGGAAAGTCTTGCAGAGAATGATCAACCTTTTGAAGCTGCCAAAAGTATGGAAGAGTATCTTTCAGAAGATGAATAATCTGAAGTAAATAATGATGGAGAATGTCTCTTATTTGAGAAAAGTAGTGAATTATTGCAGTAGAAAGAATTTAGTAATACATTGATGTTTGAAGTTGTTACAACATAGAAACAATTTCTTGTGAGAAGAGGAGATGAGAATCAGTCTGAAGAGCTGATATGTGAAGCAACAGTTGAGATTGTTGAACCTTGTAATTTTCAAATTGACAATTTGTGTACAAATGCAAGAATTATAAGTGATGATGAAACACTTATGAAGCGTCAAAGAGAAGTTAAATTATTGGAATATTTGCTATAAAAATCAGAGTATGATAGTGTGATTGCAGACGAAGGAATTGACTACAGTGGACAAAAGTATAAATACATCATTGAAACAAATGTTGTGGAAGACAGACTTATTGACCATTTCGAGAGTCCATTAGAAAATTCTTTAAAGAGGTTGAATCACCATACTGATGTGCTGATAGAGGAGTAAAAATCAAAGTAGCATACTAAAATGTTTCCAAAGGAAGAAGAGGCATTGAGGCCTTATGTGTTTTATTTTAATAATTGTTTTGTGGGTGCCGGTTTTGTTGCAGATGCTGGAGAAAATATGGCACATACGAGAAACCAAGTAAATATGGAAGAGGAGGAAAAATATATTGGAATCAAAGAACAACATATTGATGTATTTAAGAGGAATCAAGTACAAAGGAAATTGAAGGACAATTTACTTTCTGAAAGTAAATTTCTAGATATTGAAGAGAGGTTGTATGGAAAGCAACAAGAGGGTAAGGATGAAAGGGCACTAGTAAGAAACCAACAAATTCAAAGAGAAGACAAAAAATAATAGTTTGAAGCTGAGTGGATAGAGTACAAAAACAAATGGTAGAGTAGTTATCGGTCAAAAGATAAATTGGAAATAGAGATTGAAAGAATAATAAGATTGATCATAAAGGTGCCTCAGAAGAAAGCAACAGTAAAAAGACCGAGAAACAAAAAAAGAAAGGCAAGAATAGATTGTGAAAGCATAGCTAGTGGGGCAAAGCAACATAAAGTGTGGAAAACTAGAGAACAACAACAAATAACAGTAGCAACCAAAGGCAAATCACAGAACAAATTATGGGATGCAGGAAGACAAAGGTCGGAAGCACATGATTAGGAGATCATGATTATTTTAACCTTGGAAGTGTAAAGCAGGAGCATATAGCTCAATAATTTTGTTTTAATTTAGGTTAACTTAGGGGGACTTGTGTTTTCAAGGAATCTGGATTCCTATGTATGTAATCATTCATGTTTTGAGTAACTAGAATAGGAATTAATTAGATATTGTGAGGATATTTGTAAATTCTCTTGAACATAGGATAACATGAGTGATGATGAGTGATGATGAGAGAGTTGAAAATCAATTATAAGTCTTAGACTAGAAAGTAGTGTAATGATTTGTGGAACTAGAGAGGATTCTTAGGTATTACTATACTTAAAAGTGGAATTAGAGGATATACAAGATTTAGTTAAGTAGATTAACGATTTGAACCAGAATTGGTTAAATAGAACCTTTTATATAAATGTAAGCCTAAAAGGTATAATAGTGAGGTAGAGAGTCAGTTAGCGAGTCAGGAGTTAGAGAGTTAGTCATTTATGTGTACGGGCAGGAAAGGAAAGGCCACTAATATTGAAAATCAAGTCGAGGAAGAAATTCGTTTGTAAATGGTTGTTTATTAATAAAGATAACTTGATTCTAAGTTTGTGCGATGTGTGTTTGAATTGTAAGTTGTGTGTGAACTTGAGTAATTCTATGTAACGTAGGTTGTAGGTGTTGTAACGTAGGTTGCCGAATCAAGAAAGAAGTGTAGAGAGGAGTGTTATGGTTTTACGCACAGACAGATTCAGAGAAAGCCTTTAATGTTACATCGAACATGAAAGAATCATAAAGGCACAAGCATAGATCGAGATCGGAGCAGGTGAAAATCGTAAGGTGAGAACAAATACATAGGCAGAAAGTTGAATGGGCTATTACATATTAAGAACCAAAAGAACGTAACGGTGCATAGGAACCATTGGATCAATCAAATCAACGGATGAGGTTATGTGCGATAGAAGGGTAAGATTAAGCCATGCAAAATGAAGTCAAGAAGGTGAATGGTAGAGATTAAGAGATAACATTTTATTAAGTCGCGTTCTTTAAAGTTTTGTATTGAGAACGTGGGTGGCATTCGTAAGGGGTATGAAGTTTCTCACACCTCGTAAAGGTGGTAAGTGGTCTTTCAAAATTTCAGGCGGTTTCATTTAGTGACTAACATGTACCATACAATGGAGAGAGAAAACCATTTTTCTCTCTTGCTCTCGATCTGATATCAGTCGAGCTCAATTTCACACGAGTTTGTGCAAAATCTGTTCGATTGAATGGGTCACATAAACGGTAGGGTTTTTCAGGTTATTTGGCGAGCAGATGAATTGCTATCTGTTAGATCGGATGAGACAGATCAACGATGGATATCAGCTAATTTTGCTAGCGATCGGGTGACGCGATAACCATCAGATCGAGGAATGTGATCGAAAATGGATATTTAACG
Organism: Pinus taeda; assembly: GCA_000404065.3. NCBI lineage: Eukaryota > Viridiplantae > Streptophyta > Pinopsida > Pinales > Pinaceae > Pinus > Pinus taeda. Next base: position 7,875 of record APFE030005928.1, read on the forward strand.
TGCTAGGGAGTGCATCAATGTATGTGTAAAGGTTTGTGAAATGGTGGAAAGGTAAGGCTTAAGTGCGGTTTATGAGATATTTCTATTATATGGGAATGATAATAGAAATAAGCATGATTGATGTATTTCGGGGTAAGTTAAGAATTAACCAAAGGTTAAGAAGGGTTGTAAGGTTTTGCTTAAAGGTTTATGAAAGGTTTAAACTTTGGATAAATAATTCAAACATTTTTGCATAGAGTTTATTTAAAGAGCCTTAAACCTTGACTATGTGAAATTTTTACTAAGTATGGAATTTTTGGAATTCCTTGGACACGCATATCATGAAATGAAATTGGATTTGCATACTGCGGTATATGTGGCTTAGGTTACATCGTTGGGGTATATACAACTTAGGTTTGCATTAGAGTAGCTGGAACTCTACCAACCCCACTTGCCTTCCTCATATAGTGCAATCCGGGCACACCCTTGAAACTTTTTCTAGAGCCTTTCTCTTTAGGGGAGAAGAGCCTCGAGGATTTTTTATAACTGCCACCCCTTCCAACCTCCATGCTCATTCCAGTCAATGATCTAGTCCAATGTTTCCACTCCCCTATTTATCAAGAGGAACTGGAGATACACCAAGCAAGAATGAGACTTCTTGGGCTAAATTCCCATTACATAATTTGAGAAAATTTTGATGGTGGCTCCATTTCCTCAGAACTTCTTCAAATTATCCCTAGAGGAGTTGATCATACACCATATAGGGGAATCAGATCTAATGGCCACATGGCCATTCTGAATAATAACTTATGTTAGTAATTGACATTCAATAAAAAAATTTCTCCTCTTGCCATATTTACAATTCCCGGGTCCCTCATGCCCAACCCTCCACATTTTTTTTGGGCTTTGACTGTTTTCCAATTTACTAAGTGGTATTTCTTTGTATATTTCTTACCTCCTTTCCACATGATTTTTCTTATATGTATAACCATTTGATGAAGAACACTTTTGAGAGCTTTTAAAGTAGTGAACTAATATCAAGGGCTTGTCGATAGGACTGATTTCACCAAGATTTCCCTACGTGCATTATTGAGTCAAGTCCCACCATGGTTTACAATTTGTGTTTTCATTTTTCCTACACCTTTTGCCAGGAATAGGGAGTAGTGTGACCAGGAATATTGGAATTCCTATGTAATTGAAGTCCTTCCAATCTCTCATAGCTTTGTATCCTATAATTTCTTCAATCTTTTTTTCTTTTAGCCTTGAGATATTCCAACTCTATATTTGGTTTTTTATATCATTCATGACTCCCCTAGATGTCGTGAGAAATTTGTTGAGAATGTTTTTGAAGCACCTAGCTATAGCGGTAGAGGAACCTCCCATTAATATTGTGTTAGCCACAAACTCATCGTGATTTATGCTTTTGATGCCTTCCCAGAATCGATTCCATGAATGCTGAGATAGGAACATTTATTCTCTGAAGTTGTTCTCAGAGCATAAAGCATAATTAGATATAATAAGGGTGGGAGGGGGCAACCATGATGGAAGCCTCTCAAAAATTTGAAGAAGCTAGAAACCCTATCATTCACCATCGGAGCAATCTGAGGTGAGGCAATACAAAGGCTATCATGCTTATAAATGTCTCATCAATCCCTAATGTTTGAATGACATTCAACTAAAAACTATGTCTAACCCGGTCAAAGGCATTCGCCATCTCCATCTTAACGATCATGCATTGATCTCCTCTTCGCTAGTTAGATTTTAGAGCCTCTTAGATAAGGATGATTAGTGAGCACGCAACTGACCTTAAGAATAGGAGAATCAAGTCTTCTGCTTTAGCAGAGTATGTGGAGAAAGCCAAACATCATGTTTGTATTGAGGAGGCTAGTGTTATTGCTAGAGTTTCACAGTTCCATCATCGAAAATTTAGGGAAGCCTTTGAGATTGAAAAAAGGCTGAGAAATCTCAATAGAGAGGATGGCTAGAAGATCAGTAGTTTCTGGGTCCCAGCACTCTCATCCTAGTCATTTCTCCCCTTCCTCCCCTCCCTAGTTTATAGCTTGTTCTTGTTGTCATGTATCCTTTGGCCTTTGTTCTTTGTTGAGTTGTTGATATAGTATGAGGTTTTTTAATAACATTTAGTTTATGCTTTTAGTTATATACTAATAATTTTAACTAATAAAAGAAAAATAATTACTTTAATATTGAAATCGATCTATGATAATATGTTAATTTAACAATTAGATAAACAATTAATTAAATCTAAATATTTAAAATATTATAGTTTTATTCTTTCTAACACTTGAATTAATCTAATATTTATATTTTTTTATATATATTTATTAATAGTTAATACCTTTTATAACTAACTATTAATTTAATAATCATTTAAATTAATTTATCTATATATATATATAATTAAATTTTATAAAATAGTTAAAACCTCTATGTAAATTCATATGTCCCTTTGATTTTTAACTTATTTTTATGCCCCTGGTCCAGTCCAACTAAACATTTCCCAGTCAAATTTAGCCATTAGTCAATATAGTCGTTGCCTAGTCCAGTATTATAGTTGTTGGAGGTTCTTCTCTGACTATTTAACTTGCAAACTTGGATCTGATTCTTCAACTTGTCCTAATGATGAACTAAACTGGTTGGTTCGAAATGCATTGACAAATGAAATATCATGTGATTTACGCTGAAAAATATCTCTTAAACTTGATATGGATAATGGAAGCCTCAATTTAACAAGCATGATATTGTCAAATATTTGTCTCTGACGGACAAACCCCCCCTCCTTTTTAGAGATTAAGAGGGGAAATAATGACTAGACATGACACGCCAGTAGCTTCGAAAATATCTTATAAGAGACATTACAGAGGGAAATCAGGTGAAATCTAGAGAATGAGCCAGGATTCGATTATGTAGGGATTAAATCCAAAAAGGTAGAGTTTATGTTGTGCCCCATAGTACCACTTAAATGATCATCCCACCAGCCTACATAGGTCCTTATTAGTCACATTGGACGGAATGGAAAAATCTTGTTGAGAAACCATCCATACCCAACACTTTATTAGGGGTAAAGGAGAAGATTACTTTTCGGATTTCCTCCTGTGTCAGAGGAAAAGTCAAAGAATGATTCCAATAGTACATAATTTAAGGAGTATCACACTAGCCTACATAGGTCCTTCTTAATAACATGCCAAAATGAATGGAAAAATTTGGTAAAGACACCATTTAGACCCGATGCCTTATTAGTGAGGAAGGAGAAGATTACTTTTTGGATTTCCTCCTCTATCAAAGGAGTAGTCAGAGAGTGATTCCATTCCTTCAAAACTAAGTGGGGAATTCCCTCGAGGAAGAAGTATCTGTTTTCTAACTCCCATGTATGATCCTTAGTGTATATATCTTTATAGTTCCCTATAACAACTCTTTTAATTTCTTCAAACTTATTGATGATCTCACCCCCATGAGTAATATTGTTTTTAAATTCTCAAAACTTAGCTTGTTTGTGAGACAACTTAGTATTCCTATCCCTTGCCTTAAGCTAGTTATTTATTGATTGTAGTCTCTGGTACTCGTCTAATTGTAGTTAGTATTTCTATATCTAATTGTCGGATCATAATGGTCTCAATTCTCCCTTGAATTGCTTCTAGTTTTTCTTCCATATTTTTTATGTTTAACATTCTTTCGAATCTATGCTCCTTGAGCCAAGTTTTGATGTCTCCTTTAATTTTGTGAATATTAGCCTCCTAGATAGTAGTTGTGTTTCCATCAATTCAACTTGACCATGAGATGGTGACCATATTAAAGAATTTACATCGATTAGGGATAGTAACAAAAGGGAATAGGGCCCAAATCCAAAGGTAGGGAGATGTCTATTTGAATCGACCAATGATATGATCCAGCGCATTGGATGATGGAGGATTTAATGCTATAATTCAAAGTGACGATACTTTCAATAGAAAGGAATTGGTCCAGATGGGCCACTCTATGGTTTGGACCCACTCTTTTGTTAGTCTAGGTGTATGGGATTTTTTCAGGTTTGACATCATATAGGTTCAAGGCTAGGATGAGGTCCTCCATGTATTCTTGCTAGGCACACGAATTATGGAGCCCCCTATTTTTTTTGCGATTGCCCATTGTGGTATTGAATTCTCCCTGAATAATGCAGTTATTCTTGAACTCAATGGTTTTCAGCTCCATCAAGGAGTTCCAACACTCTTTCTTTTCCCAAAAGTGGACGAGCATGTACACATTGATCGTTGTGAGGAGTTGTTGTTTCTAAATAATACTAAAAATAGTTTCTATTGAGTGGGACATTTTTAGAGTACTTACCAGGTTTAGATTTGTCGGATTCCATAATGTGCAAAAGCGTCGAGATGTTCCTCTTAAACTACATGTTTCCATCTTGCTAGTGTTCCAAAACTTATGTTTGATAAATATGATAGACTCCTAACCCATCTTTGTTTCTTGTAGGAGGGTGACTTCTTTTCTTTCTTTATTGATAAGGGATTTTACTTCCCTGATTGGTTTTACTAAACCAAGACCCTACAATTCCAAGGTATAATATTCATTAATCAAATTTTACGGTTATCCATGCCCTTATTAAGGCTTGTGTTGTTTCCACCCCCCAACCACACCACCTACTTTGTTTCCTACATTCACTAGTTGATGTGGAATAGTGTGGTGGACTCCTAATTCTTCTTATTTTGAGTTTTTCTGGTATAACTTCATTGTTTGTTTTGCATCATATATATATATATATATATATCAGAGGCTGCCTCTGCCTTGTTCCCTCCAATCTATTGTTAACTGAGCTATATTGTACAACAAGTTCCTTACGTTCGAAGGGGGCCATGAATCCTTCTATTTCCTCCTCTTCATCTGAAGAATCATTGGAACTGTTGTTGGTGTCAAGACTTGAAGTAGACACCTTCTTCCTTTTGTCATTCGATCCTTGGGGACAGAATGAGGGGGGAGGCTAGGGGGGATCTGAACTAACAACCCCAACCACAAACCCCAATATTCCAAATCTATTCTCATTTTCCAAATCGAGACCAAATCCAACCAATGAGCTCTAATAGGGGGCTAAGTCCACTCAAAAGTTGGCTTAAACCGAATCTGGGTTGCTGACAAGAGGATGAAGCTCTGAAAATTTTTGATTCCTAACCTATGTCGATTGATATTTTGGATCCCTAAAGAGATTCTCCACGGATGCTCCAATTTTAGGGTAACCTTTTGCAAAGTATCCATATTCACGGAACAACTTTCACCTGAAGGGTAACTTATCATAATCAATGCCTTACACATGCGACCAAATATTCATATAGAGGTTGACTACTGCCATAAACCCTTTTTAAATCCAACTCTGCACACATCCAAGCATAAGAGAAAAGGCCATATTTAGGATCAGATTAGTCAATCTACCTCCCCAAAGACTTCCTAATAAGACAGAAATTCACAGCATTGTAGCAATGGAGGGGGTGCACCTAGACTGGAACTGAAGACAAAACATCATAATCAGTGTTGAAATTGGGACTCCATTGATCTAGATAGAGCCCCTTGGTGGCCATAAACTACAAAATGCTCGCAAACACAAATTCATGATCTAGACGATTCTCAAAATAAAAGTTGTAGAAACCCTTGCCACAGAAAGAGGAAATAAAAGCACCCTTCATCAGAGGATTCCAGTTCTTTGCAATCGATTCCTGAACCGTATGAGGGGAGGACCAAAGGCCCATGAACTACTCAATAAGGCCTCTTCATAAACTTAGAATCCCCCTGCTTGCTAAAATTAAGGGTAGAGGCCACAAGAGTATTGGAAGCTTCAATTTCCACCTCAAACAACACTTCTAGAGGAGGCAAAAAAATACTCTCTGACCTAGGAAATGAAAACGCGAGCGACTGCATAGCCTAGGATGATGAGAGACCAAGCTAGAGGTAGTGATGGAAGAGGAATAGGGACCCACTCAATAAGGTGGAGAATAACCGTGGGAACCGAGCCACTAGCCAAATGATAAGAACGACACCAACCCAATAGGAGGCTAAGACCAAGTAGAGGAGGAACTAGGGGAATAAGTAAAGTCAAGTCAAACTGAAATAGACATGACCAATAAGGAACTAGTGGCATCGGCCAGAGGGGCGAAACTGACTAGAGGGCCATGGTTCTTAAAATCATGATCTCAATATTAAAACCTCCATGAAATTTAACCTATCATTAGCTAGCCTTCATTACAATGTTTATTTTCTGACATAAGTTTGCACTAGTCATCTCAGTCAACTAGCTCCTCCAACATCTCCCCCACCCTCAAATCTACGACTAGCAGAGTGCCAAGAATGTTGCGAATGCTGGATTTTTCTAAGAAATAAATCTGGGAGTTCCATTTATTTCTCATCTTGGACTACATGAGGTAGGATTCAAAATTATTTTCCCATGTAGGTTCCTCAACCTTTTCCTATTTTATTTTATGTATGTGTATTCCCAATTCAATTTTCCAATGAGGTCAAATATTGATTTAGTTCATGGTTCGTGTGTAATCTCTTCTTCATCATACCCTACCTTTAATTTTTATATGGATAAAACATATTAAAGTTTCTATGTTCAGAGGTAATCAAGAAGCTCAAAGTAAAAAAAGACAATTTTTGGGCTATCAAGGATATCATCCAAGTTGTATGGGGTGTCAACTGGAATTTCAAGAAATATTTTCAAAAAATCGGTGGGCTTTTTGATTTTTATAGAAGTGAAATTAATTGTGTTGTCATTATTACTTGATTGATTCCCTCAAAATTGTCTCTTCGATTTATGCTTCACTCTTTGATTGTCACCATACACGTGCATGCCTTTTACTCATCACTTTTCCCACGTAGTGGATAGTAATTGTGAAAAAAAATGAAATAACCTCTACTGGTCATTTGATGATAATGGTATGTAAGGAACATGTAACTTATCGGAAAGAGAAAACCATAGTTGATTACTCTAGTTGATAGGTCCCTCTACTTGTCTTTTATGATATATTCTAGGAGGGTTATAATCTATGTTGTTAGACATGAGTGATTTTCTGGAACTACTTGCAAATGAATAGCCAATTATTCTTTTATAGCTCATTGAATTGTCAAATCATACTCTATGTGTTTGTTCTGCAAGATTCTTCTTTCGTGATCCAAGTGAGTTCTTCCCTTATATTCTATATGTTGTTCTTCTTTATACTGTTGTCATTTTGAACATTGTTTCTCCCTAAGGAGATTGTGAAGATCACGCTCCTTCTCCATTATGTTACTTTAATCTAGTTACCTAGGTCATCTTTCCAATTACTTTTCTTATTCAACCGACCATTATGTTAGTCATATCTATAACTACTTTCTAATTAATTTAATTGAATTAATTTTAAAATGCAAAAACAAAAAAAATTAATAACTTAATAAAATTCAATTAGCTCTATCTTTTTAATAGACTAGTCCTTTACATATTAATTGGTTAGCTTTTTCATCCACAGTCCTATGGCTAACCTATGTTAAATATTACTAAGCTATATATCTCTTAAGGCATGCATCATTAACATGTGATTTGAGAATTTTCCCTTGCAAAGTCTTCAATTTTATAACTCTTGAAGGTGAGATGTCCTCAATAGGAAATGGTTCTAACCACACAATTTCAAGTTTCTTCTCCTAGCCTTTAACTTTAATGCCATATAGTATTACCATATTACCAACTTGAAAATGTTTAGCCTAAAGGTTCCCATCATCCAATGTGTTTTTATGTTTCTTGTTGACCTATTGATGGTAAAGGGCGAAAATACAATATTCCTCTAGTTGGTGTTATTTTTCAGTCACTCCTTTTGTAACTTTGTATTGTATTTTAGAATAGTCAAAACGCTTTCTCGGTTTGATGAATAATGGAATAGTACAATTTTGTTGAACCTATTGTTCCTTTGATTTCCATTGTGTTTGAATTTTTTATTATTGTTGTCATTATCTCTTTGAGTATCCTGTTGCTAAGGACACTCTCTAGTGAAGTGGCCAAACATGTTACAATTGAAGAATCTTCCTTTTCTTCCTTCTTTCAGCCCTTGAACTTGTCTTCATGGACCAAAATTGTTCTTCCCCTTAGAATGAGAAGAGAAGGTAGTTACATTTATTCCATTCGGTGTCTTGTCTCTTTCCATCATCCTTATTTCTCCTTGAGTGCATCTAGCCAATAATTCATCAAATCTTAGAATCCTGTCATTTTTTATGATGGTAGTGTTGAACACATCCCATTCTATTGTAAGGAATCCAAGTGCAATAAGAGTGAAATCCCTGTCACCAATGGCTTCTCCAATTGATAGGAGAGAATTCTTGATCTCGGTAATCCTCATGAAGTAGGATTGGATGGATTCTCCTCTATCCATGTTGATGTCTTTCAACTTGTTCTTGATAAAGAGAACTACATTTGCATTATTTACATTGAGCATCCCAACTACCTTGTCATACATCACCTTAAATGTTTCCTCACTAGAAATATTGGAAACCAAAGGTTTGTGAATAGAATAAGCAATGATTTTATTAGCTTTAACTTCACCTTTCTTGTAATTTTTTTTGTGCAGCTTCGGATGCATTTGAACGAAACTCCAATACTCTTACTTTGACATAGTCCATGACATAATTTTATTCCAATGTCATATCTAGAGACATTCCATGCATGATACTCATAGTTGTCCTTAATCTTATCCTCATATTTGAAGTAAGATCTAGTTGTCATTAGGAC